>JAHLJZ010000066.1:0-128509 GCA_025602915.1 Paraphysoderma sedebokerense
TGGCTCAAATAAGACAATCCAATACCAGTGATATGTCATTGGATGAATGGGAATAGCATAGTTGTCAACACGTTGCATTCTTATGCAGCAACCCTGAGGTTTCGGTTGTAACTGGTAAAACGCGAAGCTCCTTGCTGTAGTTGTTGTTTCTTTCGTCTCAGTAATTTGTAGCTTTTGTTTTGGTGATCTGTAATTTTGGTTGTACACTATCGTGAAACGTAAATAAACTGATAGTAGTATTCTCTTATATTAGAGTCCTTGTCAGTTTTTTACCGTACATCAATTGCTACTTTCAATGGATACTATATGGAGGACCATATATGAAACATGATCACGCCAGGAATTGGTGGACATAAGTATCTAAAACTTTTATGCTTCTGGTCCTAATCAGAATTTAGCAGATAATTAAAAAGATGAGATTTACGTCTCAGTATCTCGGTGCATAATTCGTTCGAACATCTGTCACGTTGCCAAATTTGCACATATACAAACTTTCGCCTGCTCCTCAGGATAGCTTGCATGTGTCATTCTGGAGCACTGTAATTATGCAGATGCCCAATCACATCAATAGGTGGTAGCGATTGGCGAATTTGCAAGGAAGACCCTCCAAGAGACGACTATTGTCTGGCCTACCGTCGAGATCGTCTATAACATATTATATAGGCTGAATTTTGATGCACACTAATTCACTCGTATCATGCATGACCTCTATCACTTATTATTGTCAGCAGATTTCAAGGTACCGTTGGATTATTTATATTAGAACCAAAATCGATTTTCGAGTTAGTGAACAGCACAGTACAAATTTATTAGCAAATCTCCCCTTAGGATTTGATTTTGATATAAGTCACGTACAACGAATAACTGCAATATCTTAATACGATAAAGCACGTCTTTGAAATTTAGCACTAAATCACCATTGATTCTGACATTTTGTATCAATTTATATACATCAACATCAATATTTACAAGTCAAATTTCAAAGCACTGATTGCACAAGAAGTTATATTAAGTTGCAATCAAAACTGTAGTGGCAGTGATTTGCGGATCGGCGGTTTTCTTAAAAGTGGCCGGAGGTTGTACAGTACCTCCGAACTTGTTGGATAAAATTTCTTTTGAGACTTTCTTTGTAACGTAAACATAGTCATAGAAGGAATTCAAAACCACCAGTTGAAAAAATGAGTTGTGAAAAGAGAGAAACAAGGGAGGTTGTGGAGGCGGCATGATGGATCCAACTATTTTAACAATCAAGTACCCCCATGATATAATAAAACTGATAATTAAATTGATAGATTCTTTTTGTCGAATGAACGCGTGAAGGTTTTGCTTTCGGCCCTTCGCAAGGGTATGGATGAATATAAATGAGAGTGCGGCGTTTGAAAAGACACTGAAAAATGAACTCAAAAATGCCATGGTGATGGCTGCAGCTTGATTGTTGGCTAAACCGAGACTGTTACCGTCGAACAAGACTAGCATCAATATGGCAATGTTCGGGATATCTAGGATCAAAGGTACGCCAAAACGGACGAATGCTAGCATTGTCGGAGAAAGCTTCTGATAGACAAACACAAATAACGGAACCGTACGCTCAATAAGGATAGCAAAGAGAGCGTAACCATAAATTATAACCAAAATATATTGTGCGACAGAGGTCGAGAAGATTGCTTGAGGATATATAAATCGATGTAAGTTGAAGAAATAGCTAATCGCGCATGCAAGAGTACCCAAAGTCAATGAGGTAAAAACCAATTTGTTTTTCCGGAGGGCATAGAAATGTGGAGAAGCAAATATTCGGATGGAAAGTGCAATTCCTAGCCCGCAAAAAACACTGCTCATTGCCAGGCGTTCCATAGTGATGGTAGAAACCGCGGTTGACATGGTCACTTTCAATAAAACTTACTAAATAATAAATGGACTGGGAGATGGTCAGCCAATTCTTCTGGTTACTGGTATCAACTGCAGGTCAATCGCACCGATATGACCTAGCGAAAACAATTACCTAACAATCGCAGAAAAATAGAAGTACAAGAGTAACGGATCTTTAGGAATATGAATATACGTTGATAAGCTGGCCGAGGAACAACCGAGACCCTGCTATTTATATAACTACTACACGGCCCAGCCGAAATACAGGCTCCTTAAAAGAAGATTCTCTATACATTGGTGAGAATAAATGACTCGAGTTTGTACCAGAATTGACTTGACATCTTGCTTTCAATGCATGGCGACCGATGATACCTCATACAATAGTCGTGTTGGTGGTGCAGAGAAACGCAGAATTATTTCGCTTCTCCTGACGACAATATTCTGGGGCCTACACGGCCCAAAGTGCCCCCTTGTCATGAATCTTCTATAGGCGGGTTTTTATATAGCCCCCAACAGAGAAAGTCCGCTCTGTCCTGTTGTTATAAATGAGGCAGTTGACATTATATATGATATAGAGTAGAAAACGAACATGTACTTCCAAACACTCATGCGTTCAGGTATGGGCCACCTCGGGCTTATATTTCCGTGCCTTGATGTCAGGCAAACTGTTTTGGAGTTTGTCTGCCTCAATATAGATTGATAATAAGATTTGTTCTTCACCCCTACAGATTGAAAATCATAATAATGCGACATTTAAGAACAGCCGACAGGGTTTTAATGCTGGTTTTACCAAACGAAAAAGTGCACCCTAAAATACAATTGTGGTGCGATAACAATATATAACACCTGTATCTTCATAATCATAGTATATGCTAATTATAAGATATTGTTTAATTGCACGGATAGATAGTTATCGCACGTATACCACTTCCCTCACACGCATTATATATTACTGTCAACAGAAAGTGAACGAACTCCTGAATCAATTATTATCCAACCAAAATAAGTTAAATAAGTCGACAGCACATAGAATGTAATAAGGATTCAGTCGCTGGTCAGAACTAATGCATTGTACTGTTTTTTTCAATTGATAGAGTCGCTGCCCAGACCACAAGCTTCGGTTTCGCTCGACGAAAGCTTAAATTTTGTCGCCTGCGTAATTAAGTAGAAATCTCAAAGAAATAGGAAACACATCTAACTTTCTTCATATATAAACAGAAAATCAGTCATCGGTACCTCACATATCATAGTGCTTGTCCAACGTATTGCCTTAGTCCACACCATACAAACAATAACGGCACTCTTTCGACGCAGTCAACAAGTAACAGAATTCGAGAGCCCCAACTGACGTATCCACATTGAGGATTATCCATCCCGATAGCAGAAGAGACTCTTATTTATATCGAAGATATCGCAACCGTTGATTACCCTGCTCTTCCTGTGTTTCCGTCTTCCCTCAACAAGAGCATTTCACCACCACCGCCGCCACCTCTCTAATATACATCAGCAATGTCAGACAGTTACGGTAATTCGTCTTTTTCAACTCACTCGCTGGATGCATGTTGATATTATGGCTGTAATTTGTGCTTTCTGTCAATTATTTGTTTGGGTTCTTTCATGCAAACGATGTGTGAGCAGACAACTAGAGGATTTAAAACGAAGCGGATTCGAGAGGGGGGCCAAAATTGAATGCTTTGCTAAGCAATGTGGCGAAGTGGGACCAAAAGTTGGAAATGTGCATGGATTGGTCCTGTTTTTGTGGATATTGGGAATGAGACTTTTCAATATGGCCTTGCCAGACTGACGAGTAACTGACCCTGATGAATTCTACTGACTATCCATTTATCTGTTTTGTGTAATGATTCATGCGATTGATCTAAATGATTATCTTATGTACCCGATGCGATGTTTCTGGCCTCATATATTGTGATGCCCTCAGATTTTCTACTCAAGTTTCTACTCATCGGCGCCGCAGGGACCGGAAAGTAAGTTGACGTGGTGGTCATGGGTATCGGGTGATCAAGCAGGGTAATGGATTGATTTAAATAACCAAATGAAATTACTATATTTTTGTTTGCATTTCATATTGCATAACAGGTCCTGCCTGCTGCACCGTTTCATAGAGTCAAAATGTACGTATCATTGAATAAGCCGATGTCTTGCAAGCAGCACCATAAAACGTTTCAACCCTTCCGCGTTCTAATCCACTCAATTTCTTCTATCTTTCTCTTTATACAGTCAAAGCTGCGACGTCTCACACTATAGGGGTTGAGTTCGGATCTAAGATAGTGCATATAGGGCCTCACAAATTAAAGCTACAGGTATGGGATACTGCTGGACAAGAAAGGTTCAAAAGTGTAACAAGGAGTTATTATCGAGGTGCCGCTGGTGCTTTATTAGTTTATGATGTTTGTAGGTTGGTATCTGTCTATTGTTTCACTTTCCCTCTGCTCTGCGAGCACTAACTTACTTTGTGCGTTCTTTCATTGTTATTTATAAACAGTCGGGAATCATATAACGCTATCTCATCATGGCTCGCTGATGCACGGTCACTAGCGAATCCCGATATAGTGATAATACTGGTTGGAAATAAAATAGATTTGCAGGAAGAACGTGAAGTCAGGCAGGAAGAGGCGAGTCAGTTTGCACTTGAGAATGGTTTGTCAATTGTTTCCCTGTTTTAGCCAATCCTCCAACCAGAAATACTTGACTTTATGCGCGGTTTCATGAATTGCCAATTGTAGATCTAATGTTTCTCGAAACATCAGCATTGTCGGGTGAAAATGTAGATGAAGTGTTCCTCAAAACTGCAAGGACGATATTAACTAGGATCGAAACTGGTAATTCAATTCTCTATATTCCATTAATGTCATCGTCTTTCGCATGATCTGAACAATTTCTCCATATCCATTCTCTTTTGACTTGTATCCATACTACCGTTTATTTTATATCATACTCTCAAACCGAACATTCAACTTCAAACTTTCTATCTACGTTCACTCAATCACGGTTCACTAATTAGGTCAAATTGATCCCGAAAAGATGAACTCAGGTATCCAGTACGGAAACTCCTCGCTTCGTCGATCTAGAAGTCTGCAAAATACCTCCGGATCGCGGACCAATGGCTTTAAATTATTTGGAAGTGGTGGAACAGGAGGAAGTAGGAGTGACGGATGTTGTAAATAGTAGCGATTGATGAGAGGAAGAATCGAGAGGAATTAATTGGATGCGGGTTGAATGGAATAGAAGGGGATACATTGTATTCTAAGTATTTCAATCTTCGTTTTCACGAACTGATGGGTTCAATTCCAGGAATATTTTGTTGGTAATTTCATGTATATCTATTTGCAATATAAGTATTCAAACTTTAAAATGTCACATATCCATCGAAGAACATTTCATCTTCACATAGAATTCACCACCACAACTTGAAGCTTCCCTCTCACTGATAACTCAATTTACAAGTCCTCAATAATTATTGTTAGACTGCATTTCTCATCACTACCCCATCTCCTCAAATGTAATAAAACCTTCGAACAAAACGTCAACCCAAAAACTCGTACAAGGGAAAAATTATATATCGCGATTACAAATATTTATATTACAAGGCTAAAAAATGGAGAAATAATACATTGCACCGCGGTTCGATTTCTTTTCGAATGAATGGACGGGGGAATTTTGCGGACTCAAAGATAAGCCCATGATGCGAAATTGTCGATATTGATTGCATCAGATTGGACTTGAATTCTTGAAAATGTCAATCGACTCTGTCAGGTGAGCCGGGGGCGATAATGAATTTGATTGCGTCTAGTGTGATGCGATGGAACTGAATCTGGCTGCAAGGTGCGTGCTTTCATAATGAAATCGAATTTACCGCTTTCCGTAGAATTGACCGATATTAAAGGTTAATCAATGCTTCGTGTCGTCGATCCTACTGTCCGGATGGCAGAACAAATTTCACAAACTGATCTTCAGTCACTCCCTCGGGCACCTCAAACACCCCTGAAACAGCTTCATACTCCGGATAGCCCATCTGTGAAATAATTTGACCCATCTGCTCCATTTGATTCATATGCATGCCCATCCCCACATTCGGGCCCAACCCCATGTTCATGTTCATACCCATCTGGATGTTTTGTATATTCTGCATATTTTGCATATACTGATTGATGGCGTCAGCATCCAACTGATTTTCCATTCCTTTCTGTATATCTTGATAATTCTGCAGCGCTTGAGAATGAGGTACTTGAGGAACTTGTGATACTTGCGGGGAGATAAAACGTGTATGTTGATGATTGTGCGGAAGAGGCTGGCCATCGAACGCTCGATGATGTTGTTCGATGGGACTGAGAGGGGCACTTATCGGTGGGGTCATCGGAGTGATATGTGCAGGATTCAACTGATCATGAACGGATTCTTCATTTTCCAATTCGGACTGCATATTGAGGTCAATACTGCCATTCTCATCTGCGACTCCAAGCTCGATAACTTGATCGGCTACATCTTCATGGTTCACTTCAGACACGTATTCATCAATATGATGAAGCTGACCCTCGTCCTTTTCCTCGATCTCGATCCTGGGTTTATTGACAACGACTGGGATATTCCCACTTTCCATAATTGGTTGAAGACGTTGATGCTGCACAAGAGGTGTCGCCTGCTGGGCGAGGGGATGTCGGTGAGGTTGAAGATGAAGATGTATAGTTTGGATATGATACCGTAACGCATATCGCTGGTAAAACGCTCTTCCGCATTGAGGAAACGTACATTGATATATCTTGTCCTTTGTATGATGACCAGATATATGCGTTCGTAAGCTGGACTGTTGCTTAAATACTTTATCACAATTCTCATAGGGACAGGGGAAGACCTTCTCTCGAGTATGCACAGCGTTGATGTGAACTCGTAGAGAAGATTGTTGAGTAAAAGTTCGATCGCAACCGGGGTATGTACAACGATGGATTTTGCGTTTATGAACGGTATTGATGTGGCGGTTTAAGTGACTAAAACGAAAACCAAGACGTTGGTGAATTCTAGGAACAAGTGGCTTATGTCATATGTGGATATAATTCATACCTAGGATCATAAAATACTTTCCCGCATGTACCATTCCAGTCACAAATGTACTGTTTTTCTTTGGTATGCACAGAGTTAACATGCAATTTGAGATTACTCCTCTGCGTAAAGATCTTGGTACAACCGGGGAATTCGCAAGGAAACACCTTCTCCTTTGTGTGGACATCATTGATGTGATTTCTTAGGGAAGATTTATCCCAGAACGTTTTCCCGCAATGAATGCATTCATGGACGTCTTTACGGATGTGTATCGTTTTGATGTGACGAGAAAGATGGCTGGAATCATAGAAAACCTTCTCACAATGAGTGCAGGCATATGATCTTGAGTGTGTATGCACGGAGTTGACATGCCGATTGAGGCCCTAAACATTGTAAGTTGATGAAAGGCGAAAGTATCCAAAGTGAGTTATTGCATCATCCACTGAATAGATGAGGGAACCGGCAGAGCACATTCCACCTCATCATATTCGTCATCAGACATACAGACCTGCTTTGTGGTGAATGATCTATCGCAGTCCGGATATTCACACACATGCATCTTCACGGGTGGCATCTTCGGGAGCAAGAATTAATTAATGATATCGATACAAGATTGAGGTGTGGATGTATTACAACGATGGCTTGAATGAGGAATCAATTTTGCTTTGGTCACGTGCACGTTGCGGTAATTATTAAAAATACAACGAAGTATTTCGACGGTTAAGGATTAACACAATTTAAGCGAAAAGTATATTAGAGAGAGATTACATTTATGGATAATACAGATAAGAATTCTATTTGCCCATTTTTTGTCTTTTGATGTGCTCCCTCAGCACCTTTTGTCTCTGCGTTAGACTCCTTCCCTTCTTTGACCGCACACCCCGTCCATGAACAACCATAAGATAATTTTTGGTCTTTTTCTTCTCCTTATTACTAAGTCCGTAATTAGTCTTCGTACCGTCTCCCTTCTCGTGCTTCTTACCCTTCCTGCTGCCATATTTCTCCCTTCCTTCACGCCCAGCAAGGATTGAGGCCATACGAGTTTCATAATCAGATTTTGGTTTCTTCGACGATGGTAAGATATCGGATTCATTTAGGAATTCTCCCGTAGATTCTTTCGTAGTGGAAGATGATGGCTGTTTTCGCTTTTTAGGGTTAACGAGATTTTCCGTCTCTTGTTGAGTGCGAAGTGCCGCAATTTTCGCGAAATCGGCTGGAGTAAGAATCTTGCGCGCTTCCAGGGGAAGGTTTGCATCATTCAAATCCACCGAAGAGGTCGAATCGATCGTGGCATTTTGGATCTCTTTTTCCTCGTTTTCACTTTCATTCTGTCCTTCAATCTCCTCAAACTCATCAAAATCAATCATTTCGTCCTCGGATATCTTTTCTCCATCACTTCCTCCATCCTGACTTTCATGCTGCTGTATCTCATCATCAGAATCTTCTGCATTCTCACCCTCATTCTCACTATCAGTCCCCATATCAATGTCAATAGCAGGAGAATTGTCAGGAACATCAATCCATCCAGACTCACTGCCACTGTCACTGGCAACCTCAAAACCTTCCCAATCTTCGTCATTATCATCTCCAGCGTCAGCAGTGATACCTTCCTTAGCCATTTCCTCCTCGAGGAGTTCAATACCATCAATTCTATCGGAAGCGCGCACCTCGCCGTACTGCAGCGGTTTGAAATCCTTCATTCCCATTGCGGCTACCTTGCCTCTATCCTTCTTCTTCAACAGTTCGGGGTTCAAATCTCTAAATAAACTGATTAATGATCTAGCACCCATCATGACCGGTTTTGCTTTTGAAGTCTTATATTGCGTTAAGTCTTGTAGCAAATCGGCTTCCATAGCTAGGGGACATCGCGATGAGATTTCCCTAATACTATTCAAACCGGCAGCCATGACTTCAGCTGAACTACTTTCGTTTACGAAGTTGTCGGCAATACAACGGACGACCGGTGAGATATGCTCTGGCGGTACTAAATCGTGAGATGCCTGGGCGAGGTAAACTAGGACGAGGGTGACATCACGTTGATGGGGTTGTAGATATCGCTGAAGGAATGTATAGAACGGAAAAATCATCAATTTATGCAAGCCGACTAACCGCGAAATCAGGTTCATAAGCTTCAATCGAACTTCAAAAGGTTCCGTGGAAGACTTCAACCGTGAAAATAATTTTTCAGCAAACGTTTGCGGATCATTAAGCAAATGAATGGCGAAAAAATTAAATGTTTCGGCTTTAGATTTCTTATTCTCCTTCCTGCGAGCAGCCGCTTTAGCCTTCTCCATTTGTCTAGCTTTGGATTTAGTTTTCCTACCGACTAAGTGTTGATGCTTCAATCGACTGATATCGGGAGCATCATCATTATCCGATTCATCATCTTCCGCAACGTCGTTTCCGAGGAAAAAATGAATAGCGGTGACCATAATTTTCGAAAGAGGTGAAAAACAAGCTTCTGCAATTACGTTTACTGTTTTCGCATCGTTCCATACATTCTTCTTGTATAATTCTATACAGACTTCTAACGACTTTCTAGCGGCAATGGCACTCCATCCTTGTTCAGCAGAACCACCGGTTGAGATCGCATTCGTATTCGTATTCGAGTAGTTCGGCTTAGAGATATATTCATATCCAGGCGGCGGCGTTAAAACTGTGTACATGAAATTCTGTAATGTCTTGTTCAACTTGTTATTTTTATGCTTGGCATTTGAATTCTTGATATCGGTAACAATATGAGTATATAGCAATTCTCGAAGTGATTTGTCGTGACATTTGAAGAGAAGGAAAAAAAGCGGGAGAAGGGTCGTGTTCTGAATAAAATCCTTATTTCTCATCAGAATCAATGACTGTACGATCGTCCGACGTAAATTTGGGTGCAAGATTTGGTGATGCTTCGATATAAGATCCATAATTTGCGATGGAAATGAAGAACATTGGGAAGGAAAACATGTGACTACATGAGATATAAATGTGATCAATTCTCCAAATTCTTTTGATTCCGAAGTAGGATTTAGGTTGAAAATGGAAAGAGATGACTCAAAATGCCGGAGTTGCTGAGAGAATTCCTCTTTATAGGATGTCGGGTCTCGTTTGATAAGATTTTGCAATTGGGGTAGATTCGTGGGAAGCAGTGCCGCTCTATGTCTTTTACTTTTACCCATGATGATAAATTTTTTCGTACGATAAATTCTAAAAGACTAAGCATGAATTGAAAACGATCCACGTCCTTGAGCCGTTCGACTTTGTGTATTGTGTCACGTGTCTCGTTGTCGCGGAAGTTGGCAATTCCCTTACCCGCGACCGAGTTAAATTTTGTTCATGAAGATTTAGCACTATGCCTAGAAGCTTAACGGTTCAAATCATTAATTAAAACCTTTTAATTGTTGGCTGGGTACTTTGACCTAAAGCATTACGTGCAGTCATGGGCAACCTGCAGTTGACACCTTCACAAAAACAGCAGACTCACTAAAGCGCTCATGCGCAATATTAATTATTACGTCTATACAGTAATCAGTAGATTATAATACACGAGGTTTACAGTCTGTCTGGTTTCATCGACTGTGTAATTTACATACTAAAAGGAGCATGAATTCACAGTACCGGCCAATGTCACTTTCTCTTCCCCTTCCTTCTTTTGTTCAACTCTTCCACTTCTTGCGTGCTAGGAAAACCAATATCCCAGTAGCCTTCTGGAGTGAGAGACTCACCTTCTTTCAGGCAAATAGTTCTATGGCGGGATATATGATTAAGACGATCTTGCAGTTGCGAACCGTTGAAGCCGGTGGCTTCGTAGAACTGGTTGCATTAACGTACGTGCGGAGCATAGTTAGTTTGACAGCATCACTGAATTTAGCTAAATTACAAACCTTTCGGCAAACGTCACAAGTTATACCATGCATCTGCTTTCTCGCTTCTTTATTACGAACAACTTCGTCGTATTTGTAAGAAATAGGATTTCGTCTAGTGATATTTCTATGTTGCGGAGCTTTAGAATTCCGAACGGGGGGTTCGTCCCTAACATCAACACATTTACGCATAAAGAAAAAACTAAATTTTGAGTAACTGAAATGGAGAATGAAGTCTTTCGAGAAGGAACTTTAGAACACACCCAGTTAAATCAATTATTTCTCGTCCATCAGTTCCTCCATCGCTGGTATCCAGTTTTAACCCATCTGTTTCCGCCTCATCGGGGCTCATTTTCTCGTCATCATCGTCTGATGCTATTAGTTCATCGATCTTGAACATCGACTTCTGCATCGCCAACACTTTTAGGTACTCTTTCTCCTGATTACCGAGCACAAGTCCGTCAGTGTTACTCGCTTGGCTATTCAACCATGATTTCATTTCATAAATATTCCTAACACCTTGCGATATATGGTGTTGATGAAAGGTGTCGAAATCCTGCTGAGAGATTACTGCATCGTCATCGATGTCACTGTTCGAATGTTCATCCTTATCAACGTCAGCAAGGTCGCGTTCAAGTAAGGCATCGAGAGGAGAACCTGCTGTTGGAATCATTTGCGAAGAGTTAGGAGAAACAAGCAAAAGGTTGAGAGTAAAAGTGTACCATTTGAAGACGATTGCATAGAGTTCTTGTCAAACATATCGACCGAGGAACCACGCCTTACTCGGTTACTTCGATAATTGTCCTCTTCGAGATCTCTTGGTATGGATTCACTAATGTTGAAATGAACAGGGGACCTACTGATACTTGATTTCCTTTCAAGTAGATCTGCCATTTTCGGTTCAGATTCTAATTTCCCCTTCTGCTTCACATCAAACGTTTTTGATTTAGTCGCTACGTTCTGTGACGATAACATAGTCGGAGTTGTAACTTTCCCCTGCCAACCGTATTGCGGTAAGGTATCGAGAACACTTAAGCCAACACTACCAGGGCTTAAAAGACCATTTCCACGTTCATAATATTGATGGACAGTATAAAGAGTTTCATCCGGATACTGAATGTGGGCGTTTATATATTCACTGATCATGGATGGACTGATAGGCACACGATTTATTGAAGAAGTATCTTGCTCATACGGATGCAGGCGGGGCAAGAGATTAATTACTTTAGGAGGAGTTTCTTCTATACATGTTGTATCCGATTGTTGAGAGAGGGGGATTGCACCTTGCTTAGTAGTATTCGGTTCGTTCGAATCCCTGGAAACTTGACGTTGTTTGGATTCTTGCGCGTTTTCCACCACATTGGACCGGACGATCGACGATGATTTTTGAATTTGGTTCGCATTAGGGCTATGCATTGGTTTTACCTCATCAGATGCAAGGGTAACAGCCGGCATTCCAGAATACGAGCTGAACGCTTTCAAATGAGGGATGCCGGATTCGGGACCTTGGAGTTGTAATTTGTGAGTACTCCCGCCCACGTTCAAAGGCGAAATGTGCCTTTTATATTCCGGTTTTCCGTGACTTCCAAAATGAGCAGAAAAATCAACGTCTTCAATCTTTATGGATCGGGCATCAACAGGTGAGCTGGATTGTTTCTGATCCATTCTGGTTCCTATTGATAACTTTTCCTCGACATCTGTAGAATTATTCGAAAAGGTGATATCTTTCTTCGATAAATTTGAATACGTTCTCCTGTTGACATTTTCTACAATTTCAGGAGTCTTGGGTGATGTTTTCAAAACGAAAGAACGCCCAGCTTGAGAAGGGGTGCAATGAAGGGAAATTGACGATGAACTTATCGATGATGAGCCACTTAATACTGACTTATCCACTCCAATTCGACGCTTTTTGGGGAGAGATTCTAATATAAACAAAAGTTAGTTGGCACTCGTAAAAACTATAAGAATTGCTGCTTTACCTGAATTCGTTCTCTCGTTATACCGTTTCATCCCTGTTATTCCGTCGTCGGAGGAATCAGCTCCAACTTCATGTGATGCTGCATAGAGTTCTTTAATTTCCGACAAAGGTCCGTGTCGCTGGATATACAGTTTCAGCGCGGCCTCCAAAAACTTATTCTTCTCGGAAAGCTCTTCAGCTCGGAGCTTGTATTTTGCACTCCTTGTCTTCACGTTTTCAAACATTGTCGACAGTTCACTTAACGTATACTCCTCTGAACTTGAAGAAGCAGACTCTCTCGAATTCTTTGGAGTGATTCTCACTTTTCGTCTGAAAATAGTTTTAGTATGGGAATCGGGATAATCGAACTTAGCCACACAAAAATTAATACCTTTTCAACTTTTCCTGCAATTTTGCATTCAACCTTTTAAGCGACTTTACTTCTTTTCGTAACCTTTCGGTTTCCTCGGGAGGTCTATAGAACATAGTATAAATACCGATCCCTTACCACAAGTGAAGTCGCAAACTTACACCATATCAATTCCTGTCAATTCAGTGCCCACGTTCATATCCTTCACCGAGCACTGTGGTAGGCTTCTGGATAATTCCAGCTCTGCTTTCAATTTATCACATTCTTTATAAGATGATTCAAGTTTTGACTTCAATTTCTCACAATCATTGAGAGCTTTAGAACGATCAGAATACGCCTCGTCACTCTGTCGACTCAAGGAATGATTGAAAGCCTCGAGTGTCGTAATTCGAGAATTTAAGGCCGCCACATAAGATGTAACTTTTTAAATAATTGATAGAAACAAGTTAATCGTCAGCAGGGAAGCGGTCAATTGAGAACCACTATGAGGTGAATGGAGATATGAAGTTACCAGCATGCTTTTTGTCCTCGTAGGCCGCAACAAACTGCCGTAGATATAGGTCTGCTTCACCGGATGTCCCTATCGTCGGTATCAAATCGTTAGCGATGTTATCCATTCAGAGCATACTTTTTCAGCGACGATACGGAGAATCGACACCAATATCGGATTCCTCGTTCCAGCAGTCAGTGGCTGCATTTAAATTGAATTGTTCGTGCTCGTGATTCCTTGATTTCCAACTGTCATTGACAAGATATCAATTTTATTGTGTATTAAGAAAAATTAATTCTGACGATTAGCTGTAAATAGATTTATGAAATTTCATCTGGCCTCATTGAAAGTTTGGATTGCACAAGTCTAGTGAACAGATGTCTGAGTGGTTAACCCTCTGAATAAAAGGCTATGATAGACAATAGACGGGTTGATATTGACTTAGATTCATTTTATCTTTCATAATATTTCTACCGATTCGTTGGTGTATTCTAACACTCTAAAGTACAATGCCAATTGTTAAAGATCCATGTCAAGAGATCTGTGGCGGGTTTTCCGATGTGCAACCAATTCAGCGCTGAAGAAACGGAAAAACAAGCAGCATGAACTTTTGTATGTAACAGATAATTTTTCCATGTTTTGGCTATTTTTCTACATGCGTTCGGATGACTCCAATTCGGGTCAGCGTTTGTATTCTTAATGCGGCCAGCTTGGCGGAATCACCAACCACCAATTGCATATCATTTAAGAAAGCGATGTATTATTTATCATCTTTCTTGCTTTTATCAGCCACGGTGTGGGCCTCAGCTCAGTTTAGCAAATTGAGTATGAATAATAGAGCGTCTCTATTCTCAAGTGCTTCCGGTGAGGCATCCGCAGGGACAGACTTCCCTAGCACGATTTGGCGAGTACGCATGTATGTGCGACAGCAATCATAGCATCTTAATATATTCTTTAGCCACCCAGAATGTATTTCAATGAGAATTCCCTTGCGGTCTGCCCGCTTTCATCAGCCGTTTTGGCGCGGAGTTGGCTTGTCAAGCAGAGGACAATGGATTCAGTGTTCCGTGTTCATGAGATTAGTTATGAGCGTGGGTGGGGGCAAGGTACAAGCCTTCCATTCCTAAGATTGACGCAAGAAACTTTTAAATATCAGTGAGTATCCTTTGTCATACTCTTTACAGTTTCCCTTCTTACCCTCGGAATCAAAGAGATTGTAAACATGAGACTTCACCACGTTCTACCATTCTCAGACTTTTGGGTTTGGGCTTCAAAGAATATCTTCCGATTTTTTTTCCAGCTCACAATATTCATGCTTATCTTGGCCATCGCAATCCCAATGGCCCTTTCCCAAGTTACGCTTCCTCCGGAAATCGGTCAAACTAATTTGTGCCGTGTTGGTGTTCAGGGTGCACGAATGGTTTTCAATGCCCCCAACATCGTAATGAACATCGCTGAGCGTGTTGTCAGTAATATCGAAATCTGCACTGTCCAAGGTGGCACAAACATGGTCATGGGAGTTTTATCCAACATTGGCAACAACGTAAACACAGGAAGAATGTAAGTTTTATTTCAATGTTCACTACTTCCGTGCTTATCTTTTCGCAAAGGATCGATGAACTCACTCGCCACTTCATTTAGGGCTCAACTTCAATCTATTGTGCGAGCTAATAACGCCAACAACATTGGCAAGAGAACAAGTAAATCAGAGTACGAAATTGCCGAATTCCTCGTTTTGGCTTTGGACAACGTTCCAGATAATGGCGACACCGAAATGGCCCAACTTAAAGCCAGAGTCTTCGCTCAAAATGCAGGTGGAAATGGAAATGGAAATGCCAAGAAAGGAGCTGGAGCTGGTGGTGGTTTATTTGGTGGTGGTTTATTCGGTAGGCCCAAGAGATTACGTAAATGAATGAATTGAAGTCATCGAAATTTCAAAGAAGAGTCAAATTTCAGAGGAGAGCTACACATTAAACGTTGAGAGGATTATATAAACGATCGAATCGTTTTTTTCGTATTTTAATGCTTTATCGATATTTAGTATTTATTCTTCCGAAAGATGCTGTAATGTAAATTATAATCAGTATGATTTGTAAGTAGTGATGATAACCCCTAATACAGTATTTTTGCTTAAGATTACCTCGCCTTTCTTGCAACATCACAACATTGCTGACTGACGGCTGCCTGTTGCGGATATAACAAAATAGAGCTACAACAGTTATCGATTAACAAGATTACTGGCCTCGAGAGTAATGCCGTTATCTATGGTCGCGCGATTATAAAATGACGCCCTGGTGGAATTCTGTTATTGAAGTAGAAGCATTGTATTGACCATGCTCTGATCATACATATAATACAAAAATAAAGGTGCACTTGCTCCTTTTAAAACCTTTTATTCTCATAACGTGCAAATGTGACTGAGTGTGGATTGCAGGGCGCAAGTCTTGAAAGCCGCCGGAAGAAATGGAAAAGTAAATTTGCGAGGCACCTGACGGCGCATTGTGGCCTTTGTCACCGCGTATGTTGGCGCAAGTGGCTCCGAGTTTCCCCAAACCACAATTTAAATGCCAGATTGCCCTCCAAAAGAACTACCAGTGAAATACCGATTGCTAAAATATCTTCCAAACATGAGACTTCACCATATTCTTCCGTTTTCCGACTTCTGGGTCTGGGCTTCAAAGAATATCTTTCGATTTTTCTTCCAGCTCACCATCTTCGTCCTCATCTTGGCCATCGCAATCCCAATGACACTATCCCAAGTTACTTTACCTCCCGAAATCGGTCAAGCAAACGTTTGCCGAGTTGGTGTTCAAGGTGCCAGGATGGTGTTCAATGCTCCGAACATCATAATGAACATTGCTGAGCGTGTTGTAAGTAATATCGAAATCTGCACCGTCCAAGGTGGTACCAACATGGTCATGGGAATTTTATCCAACGTCGGAAACAACGTAAATACAGGCAGAATGTAAGTTTTGTACAAGTGACTTTTCTCAGCTGTAAAAGATCAAGGAACTCATTCAAATCTTACTTCGTTTAGGGCGCAACTGCAATCAATCGTGCGAGCAAACAACGCGAACAATATTGGCAAAAGAACTAGCAAAGCTGAATATGAAATTGCCGAATTTCTTGTTTTAGCTTTGGACAACATTCCTGATAATGGTGACGCTGAAATGGCCCAAATTAAATCCAGAGTTTTCTCCGCCAATCCTGCTGGAGCTGGAAACGGAAACGGTGCTGCTACTCCTAGGCCTCCAGGTAATTTGTTTGGAGGGCCCGGTGGATTTTTGGGTGGTTTATTCGGCGGCGGTGGTAAGAAAAAGATGTAAAATAATAGTGAACAAAGCACCAAATGATTTGTAATACTATGTAAAGTTATAATTTGCTGATTGACATGTAATAATTCCCTAATAAATTTGTATGATTATTCACCGATAAGGAATCATGGGTGCAGAAGGGGGTCAGCAGATTTCTAGTAAAATTTACGGTTTGCTTCATGCATTTAGCTATAGATCGGTTTAGACAAAGTGTTTATCAATGAATAAATACTATTTTTTATTTTACAGTCGAGCTATTAAGTATGTTACATAAATTATTAGAGTGAACAATATTATATTTGGATATCAAAGAATTCAAAATTGCCCTTTACAATACGGTAATATTATATTAAACATATTATTCCATGACTTCCGTTTCGTCTACCCCAAAGATTTGGGCTTTAAATTGGGTGAATTGTTCTCCTTGTAAGCTTTGAAGCTCGTCGACAATAGTCTTGACAAGGAAGGATTCAAAAGAATTGTCCAATTGAGAGATTTGAGTATCAACGAAAGCTCGACTATTAATAATGAAAGAGGGAAGAGATTAGTCTTGAATTCTCAACTATAGGTGCTAATTTGAATGGAACTGGGAAGATGACTTACACTTGACGTCGTCTCAATCTTCTCAATGTGGCGGTAATACCTGATTCTGCGGACTTGGCACCAGTTTTAGGAGGCAGTTTAGGGGGCATGGTGGTGTTTGCCGGGTTAGGATTAGTGGTGTTTCCAGGTGCTTTCCCTTGATTTGGCGGTTGCTGCTTGGCGGGAGGAGGTTGCTGACCGGGAGCAGGCGTTTGCGAAGGGGCACCTGGCGGTGCGGATGATGTCGAACTACTTGGAGGTGCCTGCTTGGCGGGAGGTTGTGGCTGCCCAGGAACAGGTGTCGGAGGGGCTCCACCTGGCGGTGCTGGTGATGGAGATCCAGCACCAGGAGGCTGCTGTCCAGGAGGAGTCGGTGGCCTCGGAGCCTGGGGTGGTTGTCCCGGCAGTGGTGGTTGTCCCGGGATAGGTTGTCCTGGAATGGGTTGTCCCGGAGTGGGTTGTTTCGGAGGTTGCTGTATTGGTTGGCCAGGAGGTGCTGGAGTCGGCCCACCGAATAGAAGAGCTATAGATGATACAGAATAAATGGTTAGGGAATATGAATTAACCATGTATCCGGTCAGTAGAATGCAAAACGATAACTTACCGACTATACCATTAACGGTACAAGCATTGAGTTGTCGAGCGGCAGCTTCTACAATTGGCAAGTCTGCGTTGGCATTCATCTGCGGAGAGACCGTTTTCGCGACCGCAATAGCTACACTCTGTAGATGACCAAAATCAAAATATCAAAACTGTCAATAAACACTGGGCGTAAAACGGATAATGCGGTCTAAGGTATCGTGCAACGTACACAGTAATTTACATTCCCAATTAATGGCACTTGTGCTTTTACGAATCTATTGTAAGAATAAAGCGGGACTAAGACCGATATTAAGAGAACTGTGAACGATAATACTGATTTCGGTTTCATTTCTGAGACTTGAGCGAATATGCAAGCATAAATAAAAGATATGTAAAGTCTGAGGCCCAAGTTGCTGTGGGCAAAAAGCGAACAAAATTCTATTTAAAAGTTTCCTCACGCCGAAAGCCCAGCAGGTGGCTCGTCTATTAGATATCGTCAGGCGGCTGGTGCTGAACACCTGCTAGGCTTGATATAGTAGCTATTCAATTGAGCGGTTCATACCTGAAGTTTTAAACTTTGCGCACAATGTACTAGCATGCAGAAGCCTACAACGAATTGTTTTGTTGGCTCATATTTAGCGATATTCAGCGCCCAACGTGCCTAGCTTTTCAATGACATGACGGGTATACGTGAGGGTATCCATTAATATTTAAATTAACCATGAATAGATTTTTTCGCATTTCATTGCATTCGGTAGCAGAAATTTTCATTGTTATCGGCCATACATATATTCCTCATTTTGATTGTTCAGACATTTTTGTTAATAATATCATAGCGACTTATTTGTGAAATGAAACTTGATTATTCCTAAGCTGGGATTGGGATTTTGGGCCATAATAAAGAAACAAATTTCAAAACCATGGATGCTTTACTGTATGAAGGTGAAAGGTCCTGACTTTTTAGAAGATATTTTGAATCATATTTTATTTACAAGAATCGTTTGCGACTTAATTATTACATTATAGTATTGATAATATATGACAAAGACCTACTACCTACAAACTTCATTAATCAGTACCAAATATTTCTTATCGTTGTTTCTAAATGTACAAATTCCGCTACTTCTTTTTGTCTTGGAACTGCTCACGAAGCGTTCCAGCCAATTTCTGAATTTGCACTGACTGTGAGTTTCTTTCAATTGTTTCCAGACTATTCGCAAAGTAATTTTTAATAGTAAATTCCATGAATGCATTTAAATCAGCAGCTTGAGTTTCGGTTAATCTATAACAATTCAAAACAAAAAATCCAGTTAGAATTGCTCTTTGAAGAGTTTTTGTTATTTTCAAACAGTGTATTATTTGTCGTTAACTCACATTGACGAACTTCTTCTGCGTAACCTACGCCTCTCGATATTTTGCGCAGACTGTTTCCCCGGAACAGGCAAACGAGGCGGAGCTGTCGAGTTTTTCGGAGCCGGTTGTTGTGCTCCCGGAGCACTTGGATTCGGGTTAGGGACATTAGGAGCTGGAGCTTTACTTCCCGGACCAGCGGGCTGTTGCGGATTCGGAACAATTGGATTCGGAACTGCTGGCAATGGTTGAGGCCCTGGGGAAGGTTGTCCCCTTAAATCGTCTAGTAGTCTCCCGAATCCGTTAGGTGTGCACATAGAAAGTGATTTTGAGGCTGCCTGCATTATAGGGAAATCGACATTGTTTCTTAAACCAGGAAAGAGCGAGGCACTGACTTCCAGGCCGAGACTCTATATATTATAGAAATCACAATTTAAGTCCAAAGCGGAGATGTGATAGATGGGAATAAAGAAACGTACGCAAAGATTCAACCGTTCCAAGAATGCCTGCGAGTTTGTCGAAGGAACATTGCTCAACAACACCATCGACATCAGCGATAAAATTATGTGAAAGTTGGCCTTCATGATATATTAGTAAACAAGCGATATTATTGATACGCAGTTTTATTTGACAAGAAGAAGTGTTCTGACTGACTCAGGTTGATTATATATAGAAACCCTACTCCCCAACTCAACAGCCTTTCATGTATTATATTTTTCATGATCGGTCATGAACTCTGAATAAACGATGTGGACTGATTCGCGTTTTTGTGTGACGAGTATGGGCTGGGCACGTCCATACAAATCACCGTATTTACACTTGTTTAAGGCTTGGATATGGCGCCGTGTTGGTTTTCACCCAGCAGCCTCACCGGAAATTTTACATGTACCAGTCACACATTTGCGAAATGTTGACGATTGCGTCGAAGCGGCGTTTGTAAATGGCTGTTGATATATGGAGTCATGGAATGGCGAATTCATTGACAACAATTTTTGCATTTTGTTGTTCCCAATCCTTAACGATATGGAAAAATCATTTCATTGGTCATCGTTTATAAATAAATTATATTTGTACATGACTATGATCAATATGATACGAATCTGACGCCGCGAATCGGTGAAATCTGTTCGCGTACCCAGTATGTACCTTGTCTATAGCTCTATCGAAATAACCGGTAACATCAACCAACTTTATCTTTCTTTTCTTATTTTTAAAATCGCCTTCCAATTTCGGTAATCTTGCACGATGAAACTCGCTCGAATCTGTCTGTAAAGTCTGTAGATACTTGACCGTTTCTTCAGACAAACCGACTTCTCCGATAGCCTTTTCTCCTTTTGCCATTACCCTAAACATGGTACTCAACACTGTATCTTTCTCAGTGAAATAAATATAAACATTTACATTGTGACGACACAATTTCGTGAGGGTAGGGAGAGCGTCCGATTCTGTCAGCGCGGCGGCGCACAGATGAATCGAAGTAGGAAGATAATTTAGAGTCGAACTTGTCTCTGATGTTTGAGAGTTCAAAAATTCGGAAGACATAAGAATAGATAGAGCAGAAAGTAAATGCCGACAGCCGAGGGAATGTGACACCACCCGTATTTTATCGTAAACGAATGACCTCGGTTTATCTAGACTCTCCCCAGGTTTAGAATGTGATTTACGCTTTTTATCCAATGATTTTTGCCCTCTGTAATTCCCATTATCATTATCTGAGGATAACTTCGGATTCCATCCACGGAGGATAGCAATATTCTTTGCTAAAATTTCGGCCTTGCTATCCGCGTTTTGAGTAGCTTGGTAGTATTGGTAAGCGAGTTTAGCAACATTCAGCGTCGAGTCCAAGACTATAGATGACATTAATCCCACCGGTGATAATCGAGCAAATCGGGAGAAATGAGCAATGGCGGAGAGGGTAGTTACTACCGGGACTGGAATAGTCGCTGGATGGGGGAAGGACTGAGGAGGAATCAATGTCGTAAGATTAGACATGAGCAAATGTTAACCTACTCTTCCAATGTCGAAGAGAGCTTACCCCCGATGACCAACTGTATCCGACACTTAATCCATCCTGCATAAAATGAAAACAAATTGAGTACATTTCAGCATAAAAAGTACTTTCCGCTTGTTGCCAACTGCGTAATTGCACAACACGATAAAAAACAAACCCAAGAATGTTTAGGGCTCAAAGCCAATAAATGATGCGAAGTACTCCAATCATTGAAATTTTGTGGGGTTTCACCTTCCGCCAAGAAGCCTTTCACATATAGGGTGATCTCGTTGTGAGATTTCGAGGTCGGAAGTCTCGAGAGAATTTGAAGTCGAGGAAGAGGAATGAGACTTCGAGGAAAATGCATAACGAGGTGTGGAGTGAAATAATATATCCTGGGAATTATGCAGCTCTACATGGAAATTTGAATCCTGGAAGGTTGAAAATGTTTTCGAATTCGATTTGAACAACATGGTTTTGATTGATCACCTTCATGGAACTTTAACAAAGACTTTTTGGTAAAATTGACAATTAGAATTGAGTGACAGCTGAGAATTGATAATTATATTGTTTGATAACTTCATGCTCAGTATGCGAGCTATAACTGACAATTATTCACGATGATATCACAAAATGGTTTGAAAATAGAATCAATAAATATTATCATTGTCTTCATAGAATAAAGCGTGACAATATTTAATCCTCATCGGCACTACCGCTAACACTTCTTTCTCTGCGCTTCTTGCGTTTATCCTTTCGGCTCCTTCTTTCTACTTCACTTTCACTGGAAGATACACTATCTCTGTGCCCCTTCTTCCTTCCTCGTTGGCCTTCGCCTTCTGAATCATCAACAGAATGTCTTCTTTTGGTGCTGCGTTTCGGCTTTCTCTCATCTCGGCTTCTGCTCCGGGACCGAGATCGTGAGCGAGAACCAGAGCTAGATCGAGATCGGGAATCGGCAGAGGAACGGCTTTCACTCCTTGATCTTCTGCGCCTTTCATTCCCGTCCTCGTCAAGCGATACCAATTTAAGTTTGCAGCCATCAATAGATTTCCCGCTGAATTTCTTGACAGCGTGTCTAGCGTCCGAACTAGACGTAAAATGAACAATTCTACACACAGCAATCGATTAAAACCCTGAGATATTTATATGAGTCAGGATGTACAAACCCTTCTCGGTCCCTTGAAAAGACATCGGTGAAGGTGACATCGCCGGCTTTTCGCATCATATCCTTGAGTTCTTGCCATGTGAAGTCAGACGGTAAGTTGTAAATGCGAACTTTGTAGAGCTTCATGCTGCGTAACGACAAACTGTCAGACTTCGTTGCCGGGAGAAACTGGACAAGAGAAATGATTATCACATACCGGCCTCTATCATTTCCTCGTCTATCGTCACGACGACGATCTCTGTCGCCACTAGGGCGGTCCCTTTCATTGCGAGTCCCACGGGCAGGTTGGACGAGAAGACTAAACGAGAACAATTGAATTAGCTCTTAGATCAGCTTTATCGAAAGAACAAAAACCGGTATACCGTTCGCCAAAGAACTCTTTTCCGTTAAAGTCATGCACGCTGTCTTCTGCGTCTTTGTAGTCGTTGAACTCCTAATGGAACGCCAATGTTTGGGATGAGACGACGATAGGGAACAGACAAGTATGTTCAGTTTCTTTTTTTCTTTTTCGGTGAGCCAGTGAAAGAGATAACGCTAAGACCCAGCGACATCCGAAGGAGAGGGGAGAATCCAAAAGTAGGGACCAAAAGGGAGACCACACCAACACCAGTCGAGGACCCGATGAACCAAGAAGATGTCTTTCAGACCAAAAAGCATAATAGGACGAATCCAGCAGAAAAACGACCCCAGTCTTGTTTCTAATGGACACGCAGAAGAATGACCGAAACCAAAAGCCAATCACTGTTTATGTTTGCGACCATTTTTTAGTGTCAACTGCTTAACCACAAAGGCAAACTTCCAAGACTATATGGAATGTAGACTAGACAAATGCAGTTCGACTGCAATACTATTCTATTCCTACTGTTGCGACTCAAAAACCAACGAAACGGCCGTAAATAGACAAAAGCAATGCACTATACGTACCACGAAACCGAAGCCGTCCTTCAAGGTCACCTCTTTGATATCGTAGCCCTTGAACAGGGACTTTACATCCTCCTCGCCAGCCTTGCGGGAGAGACGACCAATGTATACTCTGGTAGACGGGGGCATTCCGATAGAGTGTGTATCTATATTTTTGGACCTGCACCTTAGTGATTTTGTATCCTGTTTAAAGACGGTTTGGAGTTCGGCCTGGGCGATGAAATTCCCTCTTCTGTTCACCAGCCTGTTCACCAGCCTGTTCCCCGTTCATACTGGACGCAATGAAATTAGACAGACAGGCAGCTTTATCAATAAATTATATTATAATAACTATAGTATTTTATCATTGGAATGCGGTTTGACGTAGTCCAGTTGAATGATAATGACAGGCTTTCTTATGATGATTATGTACTGTTGAAACAGTCCACGGTGTATCAAAAATTGGCTCTGTCCTCCAGTCCTTTGTAAATTGGCGCGCTCTGGTTCTGTTGAAAGACACTCTCGCTATTTCCACAATTACATCAACCAATGTCGATGATGTATTCTCTCCAGAAATACTCGTTCCTCCCTCCCTCTCCTCCAGATGCAAGCCAATCTGCGAACCTGAACGTCAAATGGTCCCACCTCTCGTCGTCGCAAGTTGCTTTGACTCTGTCCATCACCAAGTCTTCTGATCCAAATCCTCCAAGCCTAGTGATAACAAAAGGGAGCGGCACTAATGTCGAAATATTGGTAGAATCTTCCCTTGATCAATTGACTTCTTTATTGTTTTGTCAGCCTTGAAATCCGAGATTATGCTCGTTGTTAATCTTTATAGTTATCGTCAACGGCTCATCCAAATTGTGCTCTTAACACGACGCATTTTATTTCAACATGGCAAACACACTGTACTAACCCCATTATTTAATATGGGTCACCTACTGCCCTTTCATCCAACTAAACCGAGCAGGAAAACATTACTCTCAGTCAGATCGCTGCCGTCCAACTACAACTCAAATGTCTATTCAAAAACGAAACATGTGGTTTTCGATATACGTCTAATGTGCGACGGCTCTTTATTTTGCAAAATCAAGCCGCTGTATGACTTACCATTCAACATAAAACAGGGAAACATTCGGAAATTCCAAGTCAAATTCAAATCTGTCGCCGATTGTGAAGCGTTTGGTGCCGATTTCACAAAGTATACCGGCATTCCATCCCAACCTCGAAAAGCACCTCTAGTGCCGATTTTACCCAAACCCACGAATTGGGATTCAACAACACAACAAAAGTCTAGTCAATCAAGAGACGAAATAGTCGTTGCAACATCTTTAACTCCGGGTACGAATTGCTCAATTCCACCGAATCAACCGACTCAAAATCAGGGGTACTTTCGTCCTCCTCTACCCCCAAAGAATGCTGCTGCCTTGGCGCTAGATTCACAGTTGATTTCACAAACAAGTAGTGACAGACAGAACTTACATCCTACCTCACACCAACCGTCTAACCCACAACCAACCCCAACCCCTCCACACCCCGTCCCTGCAATGTCACAGCCAAGCAATGTAAATTTTCTATCCATGCATTCGCAACAATCATCCCAGATTCCAGTCCATTATGAACCAATGGCACCATATATTTACCCGTACAGCTCGTCCAACAGTCTCGTCACCACTTTTTCACAGCCACAACCATCCCTTTTCGATCGCGCCTCGACTTCATCCTATCATCAACCAGTCAACTATTATCGACCAGGGTTTCTTCATAACCCAACTTTTCATTCAATTCCACCGTCCAATCCATTGGCTAATCCAACGTTTAATACACCTTCTCATATCTCAATGACACAACCTTCAGCTGTCCAGGCACCACACCAGCTTCACTTTCATCCGCAAACATTTGGAAATATTGGAAGTAGCTCCAGTCAACCTCACTTGCCTTCATCCCAGCCAAATTCACTTTATCATTATCAATCGCAAACCACAATGAATCGTAACGTGTCAAAACCATCGCCGATGCCACAGTTTGCACCACCTCCACATTCTCTAGCTCCTCCGGCTATCGATTGCGACAGCCAAATGGAACTTGGCAACGATAGCAGTTATCAGCCGAAAATAGGCTTTTCATGTACCCAAACTGCCGTTGAACTTAGTGATCACACTAACACCACACTGGCTCCCTCTGTCTCAATGGCACGTACGATCAAACAACAGCCTAACTTGTCAACCAACGCGAAAGGGCAAGCGATCATTGTCCGTGATGAAGTCTGCACCTTGAGCAAAGTGAAGTGGGTAGACCCGAATAGAAGTCGAGGTCAGAGTCAAACCATGGTAACTAAAAATCAAAAACGCAAGCCTATCTCGGCCAGTAAATTACAGGCGATCCTTTACGACTCGACTATCCCTCCTGTTGAAAATGGTGCTATGGAATCTCAACCAGCTGATGATTTTATTGCCAATTCATCTACGAATTTGGATTCTAATATTCATTCGCAACAACCCTCAATCTCCACAAAATTTCCCTTGTCATTGGATCGAGATTCTATCCAAAATGAAGACATGCAAATTGAAGAAACCTCTGGAAACCTAGGTTCACATTCGCGGCGGCTAGAAGACTTCACAAAGAACGTTCAAACTCAAACCGTCTCAGAAGATGGCATGGACAAGTCACTTATTCAAATGTCGGATACGGAATTCGCCAAAGTTGTACTTTGTCAGTTGAAAACCCCTGATTTCAGGGCTTTGGTTAAACGAGTAGAAAAGGTACTCGGAGTGTGAAACATCAGTCGATGATATCCTGATCGTATTTATCGGAAGTGTAGATAAATGTACCAGTACAAGATGTTATTTCTCATGGTGGCTGAAACTACAGCGAATTCGTATTTCTGCAGTCATATTATCTTTTAGATATACTAGAGTTGAGTTCGATAGCTGTAAGGTCACTGTGCTATGTCTTTGCGGAGTATTCGCCAACTCTGATTAAATGATCTCTTATATTGCTGATATTTTCTGAATACCAATGTCGCATAATTAGCTTGATGTAAGTTCTTCAAAGGAGGGTGTCTGCACTGTGTCTGCCGTGCTAGATAACACACCGTCACACGTCGATTGTTGCTTTTCCCGGAACATCGGTCTTCTCACCAAAAATATTTGATAAGAGCGCAGTATCTCAATTTTAGCTTCTATCAGTCAACATCACTCCGACTATCGCCACGTTTTAATTCTTCAATAAGGCTTCAAGCCTTTCATCGAACGATAACGCTGAGGGCGGGTGGGCGGAACGCTTTGGAAGCTGATGCATGCATCCATTCGGAATATTAAGTGGACTTAAAAGAATTGATCATCGGGAGATATAGGTCTCCGACTTTCCGTTAATTGAGTTGTTCTTATCCAGCATTTATCTGGCCCCGCAAACTTCCTTCTTCCTGCGCAGCGGGCATTTGGGGAACGGATGCCAGTCTTTAAGTTTCTGCGGATCACTATTGTTTCGCGGGCGATAAAGGAACGTGCCGTACCTATCGATGCATCCAGAGAGATACTACTTCCGGCGCATCCGATATCCTCCACATAGATACCTGGACGATACCGATTGTCGGAACGGTTGGCATACAATTGTCCCATATTGATGGAATATGAGATCAATGTCTTTGATAACCTGTCTTTGTTCAGTTTCGCCGTCGTCGGGACTCAAAGATTGCGAACAGTTTTACGGTTCCCTTTTTTGTATAGAAAGGAAACCATTTCTCTGTGATCAATTTACTGTACCATCGTAGAAATTCTATCATCCACTAGGTGCGTTGCGGTCTTGTGGTATTGCTATCACCAAGTGTCACTGCGTCGGTTTGCTAATGAATTCTGGCACAGATCTTCTTTAATCTGTAATATCTTTGCCAAAGTAGATACAACATAGAAAACCATGATTACCCAACATAACCACTCTTCAGCTCCTTCTTCCCCTCCTCTTAAATCACCCAAAGTCATTGTCACTCTTCAATCTCATCCGCTCCGTCCTCTTACGTTGAAGCATGGATCAGTCGAACTCCAACTCTTGATCCCGCACGAAATTTACACGTTCGCAGAGCAGTTAAAAGAAGAACTGGTCGATTCAGTTTCTGCTCTTGCTCCAATACCATCATCAGACGAGGGAATGGATAAACCAGATGTATCCGAAATGGAACTTTTCACTCGATACTTGTCTTTGGCCCAGGCTAAAGCCACCGACGTTTCCGCTCCGTCATATCAAGCTGGTAAGTTCATTCGGTCACGTTACTCGGTCATCGCCATAATTCCATGCATACTTTCATTATGTCTTTGATGTTCATAATTTTTTTTAGATTCGGTTCTTTCAACTACAAGTCCCTACCTTCCTCTCCTGTTGAATTTATTCAAATCCTATCAAACTCGATTTTGCTCCCGAAATAATTTACACGCCGTTATCGCTCCCTTCGAGCAAAATATCCGCGAACTCATCCTATCCACTTACTACTCAACCCTCAAAACTCTTGTTGCTGCAAGCCTAATTAATTCTAATGATTATCAGCCTCCAAGACCTGCACTATTCGCTCTTACTGAACGTAAACCGCGGCCAGGGGCTGCAGTCTTTGCTGTATTCGGTGGCCAAGGAAACACCACCGACCTGCTCGCCGAATTGGTGACGTTGTATCAATCTTATCACCCCTTCCTAAAGGAGTACATCAAATCATGCAGCGATTTGTTGGTATCACTATCTCAATCGGGGAATGATGTTGGAAGCTTTTTCGGTTCAAAAGGATTAAATATAATGAAGTGGATTCAAAGTAGGTTGAATGGCAAAGAAGATGAAATCCCTCAAGAAGAATACTTGATAAGCGCTCCCGTGAGTTTACCGCTCATCGGTTTGATTCAGTTATCGTGGTATTTGGCACTTGTAAAAGTCACCGAAAGACCGTTTGATGTTGTTCAAAAATGGTTCTGCGGTAAGACACTTTATCCTCTTTCATTGCCATTATCTAAACGCTAAGTTATATTGTTAGGCACCACTGGACATAGTCAAGGGATAGTGTCGGCGGTCGTACTAGCCTCCTCAGACTCTTATACCTCTTTTGTCGAAAACTCGTTAAAGGCGTTGAAGCTATTGTTTTATATTGGTGTCCGCTCACATCAAGTGTTCCCGACAACAACATTAAATCCAAAAATTACAATGGACTCTATCGAGCACAACGAATCCACACCCTCTCCGATGCTTTCTATATCCTCATTACCGGTTCCTAAGGTGCAACAGTACATTGACGCCACGAACCGTCATTTACCACAAGATCGAAAGGTTTATATTTCATTGATTAATGGTCCTCGAAGTGTCGTTGTTTCTGGCCCTCCTCAAAGTTTGTATGGATTGAACGTCGCGCTCAGAAAGTTAAAAAATGATGGGCAAGACCAAAGCAGAGTACCGTATAGTCAGCGACGAATCAAATTCACTAGTCGATTTTTGAATGTCACTGCTCCCTTCCACAGCGTCTATTTGGAGAAAGCAATTAGAATTATTAAAGAAGACATTGCACGAGACGGGATCCATTTTCAAAAAGAATATTTGAATATTCCAGTTTATTGCACCGACGACGGTTAGTTCCCTTTATCGTGCTGAATATTTTAAGTTTTCGGGTGCTGATGCGGTTTATGAACGAAAGGTACAAATCTACAAGTTGCCAAACGTGAAGATATTTCTCTTTGGCTTGTGGAACAGATATGCCGAAAACCGGTACATTGGGAGAAAGCTACAGCTGCGAAGCCTCTAACCCATGTTGGTAAGTCATTCTAGCGAGCCCAAAAATATCATACAATGCAATTGTTAATTTTCTGTCATTAGTGGATTTTGGACCGGGAGCATCCATTGGCCTCTTAACGCAGCGTAATAAAGAGGGTACCGGAGTACAAGTACTTTTAGCCCATCACTATGAAACTAGTTCAAACGAGTTGTTGGGACGAAGCCATCTTTTTAACTCGGATCCTAACTCTGTCAAGTTCAGTCCAAATTGGGCGAGAGATTTTTGCCCGCGATTAATCAAAACTGCTAGGTAACCGATTCTGTAAATTATCGTGGTCACAATTTATGACATACTAATGCATTTTTAGTAATGGCGAAATATACATTGACACCAAATTCTCCCGACTTCTCGGGAAACCTCCACTCATGGTTGCTGGCATGACTCCCAGCACAGTTCATGAAGACTTTGTTTCGGCTGTAATCAACGCCGGTTACCATGTCGAGCTTGCTGGTGGAGGGCATTACAACGAAAAAGCGCTTCGCACAAAAGTGAATAGAATCATGCAGAGAGTAGATCCAGGTGAAGGGATTACATTAAATATTCTCTTTTTGAATCCGCGTCAATGGGGCTTCCAATATCCATTGGTCCAAGTCATGAGACGAGAAGGGTATCCAATTGAAGGTTTGTATCATTCAATTATCTAATCCATACACCAGATTGAACTAAAAATCTGGTTTGTAGGAGTTTGTGTTGCCGCAGGTGTTCCATCCCCAGACGTAGCCGACGATATCATTACCAGTTTAAAAGATGCTGGAATTCGCCACGTTAGTTTCAAACCTGGCTCTGCATCCGCTATACGATCTGTCTGCAATATCGCTGCACGACACCCAGACATGCCAATAATTTTGCAATGGTTTGTTACGCTTGTAACTGCTGTCTTAATGCTGATTTAACTCAAATATTAATGTGTAACCAGGACCGGCGGACGTGCTGGAGGCCACCACAGTTACGAAGACTTTCACGCTCCACTCTTGGAAACGTATGGACTGATTCGTCGACACTCGAATATAGTTCTGGTCGGGGGCTCAGGTTTTGGAGACGCCGACGGCACGTTGCCCTACCTTACAGGGGACTGGTCTTTGAATTTTAATTACCCTCAGATGCCCTTGGACGGTATCTTATTTGGTTCGAGGATGATGGTGGCAAAGGAAGGTCGCGCCAGTACCCCAGTCAAAGAATTAATTGTGAAGGCTACTGGCATTGAAAATGAAAAGGATTGGGAAGTAACCTATAAGAAACCAATCGGTGGCGTCGTTACTGTCAAATCTGAGCTTGGAGAGCCTATCCATAAAATTGTACTATTCTGCTATTTCGTTTTGCTCAAGTCTCGTCGTATTAACAATTCTGAATCTTGCAGGCTACTCGTGGCGTTATGCTCTGGAAGGAATTTGACGAGACAATATTTTCACTACCAAAGGATAAACGAATCAAGATTCTACAAGAAAAGAGAGAATACATCATCAAAAGACTCAATGAGGATTTTCAGAAAGTTTGGTTCGGAAGAAAGACCGATGGCTCCGTTGCTGGTATTTAGCGTTTGACTTTATCTTCTGTAATTGTCTGCTTTTAACATGTTGTTTTGTCTTTAGATCTCACTGAGATGACATATACTGAAGTAGCCTTCCGCTTGGGAGATCTTCTGTATATAAAGCATCTTTCGACTTGGATTGACGCTTCGTACAGATCCTTGCTCTTCGACTTTTTAAAACGGCTAGAAGAGCGGTTCTCGACATCTGTTCAGCCGTCGGCACTTCATTCTTCGGATCTCATAGACAATCCAAACGTATTTCTCCCGACATTTCTGGCCAACTTCGAGGATGCGTCGCTGCAACTACTGACAACGGAAGACGTTCTCTACTTCATCGATATTTGCCAACAACGTGGACGAAAGCCTGTCCCGTTCATACCTGTTTTGGACGAGAAATTTGAAGTATGGTTTAAAAAGGATTCGTTATGGCAAGCTGAGTTTATTGATGCCGTAGTGGATAGGGATCCGGGTAGAGTCTGTATCCTCCACGGTCCAGTGGCCGCGAGATATTCGACCAAAGTGAATGAGCCCGTCAAGGATATTCTCGATGGAATTTATCATTCGCACATAAATTCTATCAAAGACAGGTATTACCAAGGTAGAGACGAAACCATTCCTGTGATCGGTTATTTTGGTGGCTCGCAGGTAAAATACACTGGCGATAGCCTTCGTGGTGTCTCTGTGTCGCTTGGTACCGACAGCAAAATCATCCATTTGTCGACTTCTCCGGCATCCTTGCCCGCCCTACGTGAATGGCTTGAATTTTTGTCGGGACCAACGTTCAATTGGCTGAGAGCTCTTCTTACCTCGCATGTCATTCAAGGGCATTTGTTCATCGATAACCCAATGTGCCATATCTTCAAACCCCGCCCCGGACAGACGGTGAAAATCCATTATTCTGCAGACGTTAATGTAAAGTCTATCTCAATTTACGATGCTGGCTTAAAGAGGGGAGAATCGGAATCGCTGAATGAACGGAAACCAAGCGTCGTAGCGTCAATTGTGGGAGACCTCATCCGTGTAGTGTTATACGAAAACATCGGCGAAACCATCGTTCCCTTAGAATTAAAGTTCCGGTATGCCCCAGAAAAAGGATATGCTCCAATACGTGAAGTAATGGAGGTAGGCAATTGATGAACATGCATTGCTGCACTTTAATATTCTCTAACTCTATATACCTAGGACCGAAACGATAGAATCAAGGATTTCTACAGCCAGCTTTGGTTTACTCCAGAGGAGACCAGGGCTCTTCGCCTCAAACTCACAGACGCTGACGCTTTTACGAAGTTCAATTCAACCTTTACGATCAATCGAAAATCCGTTTCTGAATTCTTACAAGTCATCGGAAATTATTCGGAACTTTATCTTTCATCAAAGGAAAAGTTGATTGCCCCGATGGACTTTGGTATCGTGGCTAGCTGGAAGGCTATTATAAGCTCGCTCTTCATGAAAGTAGTCGACGGCGATCTCTTGAAGTTGGTTCATTTATCAAACGGATTTCGTCTGCTTGACCAAACAAGATTGCTACAGGAAAGCGATATTTGTGAAACCGTAGCGGAAGTTGTCTCTATCCGAAATAGTGACAGCGGAAAAGCTGTTAAAGTGAAGGCAGTTATTCATGTGGAGTCACGACCAGTGATGGAAGTGTTGTCCTCTTTCTTCATCCGGGGAAAATTTGACGATCATCAGAATACGTTCGAGAAAATTGATGAAACGCCGATGCAAATGGATCTACAATCTAACAAAGACATCGAAATTTTAAAATCTAAAAGTTGGATAACATTCTTCGAACAGGTCACACATCTCGTCCAACCCGGATCCTCCCTAATATTTCGGTTACGAACTTATACCGAATTTGCAGGCAATAGCACCCTCTCTCGAGTTCATACTGAAGGGACTGTAACGATGCAGATTCAAACGAAGGAGATAATTCAAATAGGAACCGTTCACTATAATAACGACGAGCCTATCCAGTATGGAAATCCTGTAATGTCTTTCTTGGAGAGATTTGGAAGGCCTATTGAGCAACCGGTGCACTTCCATAATGGCGGCTATGCAATTAACACAGCCGGTGATGAATCAATCTTCCAATCACCTGCTTCAAATCTTCCTTATTCCAAAGCGTCTGGGGATTTCAACCCTATTCACGTCAACCCATATTTCGCTGATTACGCCCAACTACCTTCTACTATAACGCACGGAATGTGGACTTCCGCAGCTAGTAGAAAGTTCGTCGAGATTTTTGCGGCCGACAATCAACCAGAACGCGTGGTATCCTACGATGTTAAATTTGAATCCATGGTTATTCCTGGTGATCGGTTGGAGACCAAGCTATATCATGTCGGAATGAAAAATGGCCGAAAGACAATTCGTTTAGAAACAGTAAATCAGCATGGAACAAAGGTTTTGAGCGGAATCGCAGAAGTGGAACAACCCCGGACCGCGTACGTTTTCACTGGACAGGGGTCGCAGGAGCAAAATATGGGGATGTCACTGTACAACTCCTCAGACATTGCAAGAAATATCTGGGATCGTGCAGATGTTCATTTTAAAAATAATTATGGATTTTCGATTCTTGAAATCGTCAGAGACAATCCAACATCGAAAACAATTTATTTCGGTGGAGCCGCCGGGCAAAGGATCCGTCAAAACTATATGAGAATGACGTATGAAGTAATGGATTCGGATGGATCTACAAAATCACTGCCTCTTTTCCCGGAAATTGACAATGTGACTTTCAGTTACACTTTTAAAGCTCACAACGGCCTACTCAGTAGCACGCAGTTTACACAGTACGTATTCTTATTTATTTTTGTATTCAAATTTTGCTCAAACCAAATATTTCTAACTAATGAGTACCTAGACCGGCTCTAGTGTTGTTGGAAATTGCATCGTTTGAAGATATGAAATCCAAAGGGCTTGTACAGCAGAATTCGATGTTTGCGGGCCATTCTCTTGGGGAATATGCTGCACTTTCGTCTGTCGGTGACGTTCTGCCAATTGAATCCTTGGTGGATATTGTATTTTATCGGGGTATGAGCATGCAAAATGCTGTTCCTCGGGATTCTAATAATCGATCAAATTACGGTATGGTTGCAGTCAATCCATCGCGAGTCGGTCCAGGCTTTGATCAGTCAGCTTTGGATTTCGTCATCGCTGCTATTCATGAAAAAGTAGAAAGTTTGATGTCAGTAGAAAAGTTGGTCCTTGAAATTGTGAACTACAATGTAGAGAATTGGCAATATGTGGTTGCGGGAGATCTATTCTCACTTGATGTCCTCTCTGGGGTTCTCAATCGCATTAAGGGTCTAAAAGTTAACTTCAATGAGTTACGGCGGTCCAACTCCATTGAAATTGTTCGAAATCATTTAAACGAAATTATCGAAGACGCCCGCTTAGAATCAGCAGCAAAAAATGATAAGAACGGCATGATTGTTCTTGATCGAGGCTACGCAACTATTCCATTGCCTGTCGATGTCCCATTTCACTCTTCATTCCTTCTTCCAGGCGTGGCACCATTTCGACGATACCTCATGAACAAAATCAAACCGACGTATATAAATGTTAACCTATTGACTGGAAACTACATACCGAACTTGACCGCCAAACCGTTTGAAGTGTCACTGGAATATATACAAATGGTTTATCGTCAAACCCAAAGTCCGACCTTACAAAGTATTTTACGTGATTGGAAGCATGACTCTCAATTTGACGCCCAAATGATTCAAGATATTGGTCATCTCCTTTTGATTGAATTGTTATCCTACCAGTTTGCCTCCAGTGTCCGTTGGATTGAAACACAGGATGTTCTGTTCAAAGTTGCCACTGTGGAGAGGTTGATAGAAATCGGTCCTACTCCCACTCTGGCTAATATGGCAATTCGAACCTTGAAACTGAAATATTCCGAATTTGACGATGCAGTCAGTTATCGGCGAAGCAATCTTTGCTATGCTAGGGATCATAAGGAGATATACTATGAAATTGAAGAGGCACAACCGATGGTATCTGTTGAACAGTCAATTCCATTGGTAGCTGTTCCTGCCGAATCGAATACCGAAGCAACATCTAACCTGCCGACTGTGGCAAGAGCAGCCCCCATTCTTGAGTTCGTTATTTCTTTTGCATTACTATTGTTTCACAATACATGTGCTAACTCACACAACAATTTTTAATACCAGTGATCTCCCCCTTACTGCTACCGAGGTATTAAACGCAATCATTGCTCAGAAACTGAAGAAGTCAATTGAGGAAGTACCTTCTACAAAATCAATCAAGGAACTATCCGGCGGCAAAAGCACCTTACAGAATGAAATACTTGGCGATTTGCAGAAAGAGTTCGGAAATAATGCAGTCCCCGACAAGAGCGAAGAATCTTCATTGGAGGAACTTGGAGCTCAGCTGGAATCGTCCTTTGATGGAAGTCTTGGTAAACATTCCAGCAGTCTGGTCTCAAAAATGTTAAGTTCAAAAATGCCAGGTGGATTTTCTGCGACATCTGCCAAGAATTATCTAAGCACGACTTTCGGTTTTGGACCCCTCCGAAGTGATGCCGTACTATTGATTGCTACAACGATGGAACCAAGCGTTCGTTTGTCTTCAGAAACCGAAGCTAAATCATTCTTGGAATCAGTAGCGAAGAAATATGCTTCGAAACATAATATGGAATTGAATTCCGGCCTCGCTGACATCGGCCAGTCTGCCGCAGTCGCAATGATTAACTCTGAGGAATTCAACCAATTTGTCGGGAAACAGGATGCTCTAATTCGTTCTCAGATAGATGCTTTCATTCGCTACTTAGATATGGATATCAATGTGGCACGTAGACTTCTGGTTGAACAAAAAGGCGCAACTTCAACTTTACGAAAGCAGTTAGACCTTTGGCTACTTGAACACGGGGAAACATACGCTGAAGGGTTAACTCCTCTTTTTAGTCCATTGAAAGCTCGCCGTTTCGATAGTTCGTGGAATTGGGTGCGGTCCGATGCTCTTCAACTGTACTTTGACATTATATTTGGAAAATTGAAGAAGGTTGACCGAGCATTGGTAGCAAAATGTCTTCATGTTATGAATAGAGCGTCGTCCTCTTTCCTGTACATGATGAAATATTGGATTGAATCAATCCCCGACAACAGTGGCGAAACGTATAAGCTAGTCAAGGAACTCGGAACCGAATTAATGAAGAACTGCGAAGCGGCGTTGTCGATGCAGCCAGTTTATAAGTTGGGTAAGATAGCATCTTTTACCTGTAATTAAACGGATTCCTAAAACAAACTTACCTTGCTTAGTTGAGCATCCAACGGCACCTAGAACCTATGTCGCCCTTGATGGTACGATTGAATATAAAGAGATTCCGCGCGAAGGGTACGTCCGCTTTCATTTCACCAAAGTAACCAGTTTTATGTGTAAATAACTTTTTTTTCTTCTTTACTTGCAGAACACGAAATATGTCGCTATACGTCAAGGAAATGACTAACGGAAGCTCTCAGCTACAACATCGCAACAATTGTGATACCCCGAATGAAGAGGAATTACAGATATTGAATGAGATCATTGCATCCTCATCTTTCCCTAACATCGACAAGTACAAAACTCATCTCAGAAACTTATACCAGAAATTGAGAAATCCTATTTCACCGATTGACTGTTCTAAGAATATCCCCTTCCTCCATCTGAAGCGACAATCTAGTCGTGATCCTGCGGCTTGGATATTTGATCAAGAACACACGCAGATATATTTATCTTGTCTGACATCTGTTGCAGAGGATGGGTTGTCACTGACTGGTCGGACTGTTCTTCTAACCGGTTGCGGCAAAGAATCGATTGGAAGTGAAATTCTTAAGAGTTGCCTCTCAAGCGGAGCTCAAGTCATCGTGACCACCAGTCGTTTCAGCAAGGAAGTCACAGAATATTACCGTCATATATATGAAAAACATGGTTCTAGAGGGAGTTGTCTTATTGTGGTGCCATTCAATCAAGGCTCCAAGACTGATTTGGAGAAATTGGTATCATTCATTTATAGCAAAGAAAAAGATTCTCTTGGTTGGGATTTAGATTTCGTTATACCGTTTGCGGCAATCAGCGAAAACGGCAGGGAAATAACTGCAATTGACTCTAAATCAGAATTAGCGCATCGAATTATGTTGACCAATCTGGTCCGCCTGCTTGGACTGATTGCAAAGAAAAAAGAGGAAATGGGGTACGAGTCGAGGCCAGCCCAAGTTATCTTGCCATTATCACCGAATCATGGAACATTCGGGGGCGATGGATTATACGGTGAATCCAAGATATCATTAGAAACGTTGATGAACCGCTGGTGCTCTGAAAGCTGGTCAAGTTATCTATCAATAGCCGGTGCAGTTATAGGAGTGAGTTCTATTGTTATATTCCGCACGTTGAAGTATCCTCTAACATTCTATTGAAGTGGACCCGGGGAACAGGACTTATGAGCTCCAATAACATTGTGTCTGAAGGTGTAGAGAACTTGGGTGTTAGAACGTTTGCAACGAACGAGATGGCATTTAACATTATGGGTCTGATGCATCCAAAAATAGTCAATCTGGCCCAACACGAACCCTTGTGGGTCGACTTAGGTATGATTTGATTACAGTTTCTATGGTTTAACTTTTGTAACCTTTAAATATTTGAAGCTGGTGGTATGAACTACATCTCAAATCTCAACGAAATTGTGACTTCCCTGAGGAAGGATATTGTTGAAACAGCAGACGTGCAGCGAGCGGTAGAAAATGATAGGTTACGAGATGCTGAGATTGTTTATGGCCCTCTGGCTGAGGGACCTGTGCCTACTATCACACCGAGAGCCAACCTGAAATTCCCGGATTTTCCCACGTTGAAGTCAACATCCGAAATTCACAATCTCGGTAACTTTAATGGTCTGATTGATCTAGATAAGGTTTGCAACTGTCATCACTCGTATTGTTTACCCTTTCTAATAAATCTGTATTTCAGGTTGTTGTGGTCACTGGGTTCGGAGAAGTTGGCCCGTACGGAAATGCGCGTTTGAGATGGGAAATGGAGGCTTTTGGCAAATTTTCCTTAGAAGGAACAATCGAACTTGCTTGGATTATGGGCCTGATCAGGTTTCATCGTGGACCTTTGAAAAATGGACAAAACTACACTGGCTGGGTGGATGCGAATTCCGGCGAACCGGTAAAAGATTTCGAGATCAAGTCGAGATATGAGAATAAAATTCTCGACCATACAGGTGTCAGATTAATCGGTATGTACTGTACTAAGCACTCCGTTTAGACAAAACTCCCTCACTCTGTTGTGTATGCAGAACCCGAAAATTTCAATGGATACGACCCCAAGCGGAAATCATTCTTACAGGAAATCGTTGTTGACCATGACTTGAATCCATTTGAGGCAAGCAAAGAAGAGGCAGAAGCGTTCCGCTTGTCCCATGGAGAATTTGTGGACGTCTTTGAATTACCTTCGGGTGAATACTCGGTCAAAATCCGTAAAGGAGCTACCTTATACATCCCCAAAGCGCTGAAATTTGACCGCCTGGTTGCAGGGCAGATTCCAACGGTAAAATAGCTATATCACACTTCTAGACTTAATACATATCTAAAGATATTCTTACCAGGGCTGGAATGCGGAACGCTATGGCGTACCTAAGGATATCATCGATCAAGTTGACCCGATTACCCTCTTCGTACTCGTTGCCACGGTTGAAGCACTCGTTAACTCCGGCATAACAGATCCATATGAGTTTTACAAGTATGTTCATGTTACAGAGGTAGGAAACACTAGTGGTTCCGGAGTAGGAGGAATGCGTAGCAATTCTTTAATTTACAAGAATCGGTGAGCACCTCAGTTCTATCAGTTCCTCTTAAATGCCACTAACCATATGCCTGTGTACGCTCCTTCAGGTTCCTGGATAAAGTGAGTAAAACAAGTGACAATATCTTTCAGTGTCTAGTCTGACTTTTCTTCTTCTAGCCCGTGCAAAAAGATATACTACAGGAGAGTTTTATTAATACCATGCCTGCCTGGGTTAATCTGCTTTTATTGAGCAGCTCTGGTCCTATCAAAACTCCTGTTGGTGCCTGTGCCACGGTGAGTATTACTAAATTAAATTCCATGCTTCCCTATCAAAACGCTTAAACTTTAAATCTAGGCTGTGGAGTCAGTCGAAATAGGGTTTGAAACGATTGTTTCAGGAAAGGCGAAGATCGTAGTAGTCGGCGGTTTCGATGACTTCCAAGAGGAAGGATCTTACGAATTCGCCAACATGAAGGCAACTTCTAATGCTGAAGCAGAATTTGCATGTGGTAGGGAGCCGAAGGAGATGGTTTGTGGACATTAAATTCAATTCTCTACGCACACTTTGTTGCTAACGCCAGCTATAGTCACGTCCTTGTACTTCCAGTCGCAGCGGATTCATGGAGTCTCAAGGTGCAGGCATCCAGATTCTAATGTCAGCCAAAATTGCTCTTGAAATGGGTGTCCCCATTTACGGAATTGTGGCTTTAACAAACACAGCGACCGATAAATGTGGCCGCAGTGTACCCGGTTGGTTGACGTTTTGCCCACAGTTCTGGTTGATCTAATATTGACCAATTCATTATCCTCGTACTAGCTCCTGGTCAAGGGATACTTACCACCGCAAGAGAAATGAAATCATGCTCTCCGTCTCCACTTTTAGATATGAAATATCGAACGCGCCAAATTGAACGTCAACGTCGTCAAATCAAAATCTGGGTTGAAGAAGAAATCGATCACGTCAGAGCTGAAGCTGAGAACCTAAAATCAAGCATGACAGACACAGAAGTAGCTAGCTTTATTGATGACCGGACTTCATTAATCGAGAGAGAGGCAGAGCGGCAGGAAAAAGCAGCCCTCTCCACTTGGGGGAATGATTTTTACAAAAATGATCAACGTATTGCTCCCTTACGTGGAGCACTTGCAGTCTGGGGCTTGACCATAGACGATATCAACTTTGCTTCATTCCACGGTACTGGAACTAAGGCTAATGATGTTAACGAAAGCGACGTCCTTAATAGACAATTTTCGCACCTTGGAAGAACCAAAGGGAACGGTATGTATTTCGCTCTGATGTGTCTGAATTTTAAATGTTATCAATTAATGTTGGGTTTTTATAGTCTGTCCGGGAATTTTCCAAAAATATCTTACTGGACATCCAAAAGGAGCTGCAGCTGGATTCATGCTGAATGGTGCCCTCCAAGTCCTTAATACTGGCTTAATTCCAGGTAATCGAAATGCGGACAACATCGACGAGAAATTGCAGGCTTTTGAATATATCCTGTATCCCTCACGTTCGATTCAAACGGACGGGCTGAAAGCTGGGTTACTCAAATCTTTTGGGTTTGGGCAAGTAGGAGGTATGTCGACTCTCAGGACAATCTTTATTACTTCCTAACATTCTAATAAAAAATTTTTCCTCAGGCGAAATATTGATTATTCATCCTGATTATCTTTTTACGGCGATATCGGAATCGGAATATTCGGAGTATATTTTGAAACGCAATGCTCGACAAACAAGGGCGTATCGATACCTTCATGATTCCATGGCCGGTGTCAGTGAATTCGTTCAAGTTAAATCATCTCCGCCGTATTCATCGGCCGACGAATCAAAAGTGTATTTAGATCCGACAGCTAGGGCTTCATATAACTCTGCTACTAAGACGTACTCGTTTGATCTATCGAACGCGCTACCAGATTCAACGGATGCCAAGGGAGAGATTATGAATCGCATTCTCGAGGAGCTTTCACATTCAAAGTCAAATAGAGGAGTCGGTGTGGATGTCGAGCTGGTCTCTAGTATAAATATACATAACGAAACATTCTTGTCCCGCAACTTCTCCCCTCGTGAAATCGAATATTGTATGAAGAAACCAGATGTTCAGTCCTCATTTGCCGGAAAATGGGCTGCCAAAGAGTCCGTTATCAAAGCTATTTCTTCGTACCGGACGCAAATGGAGAAAGTATGGACTCAAGGTGCGGCTGCCCCCTTAAAAGATATTGAAGTAATAACTGCAAAGAGCGGTGCGCCGGAAGTGGTTTTGCACGGAGAAGCTTTGCAAGCAGCAGCGAAAGTCGGAGTCAAAGAACTTAAAGTTACTATCAGTCACAGTGGAAGTTACGCGGTCGCGCTTTGTTCAGCATTTTAATTCTGTATTTTTAAAATTTTATTTTTGGGAGTTTTATGTGCTTTCAGTGCAAAAAATATATTTCATATTCAATTGTGGTGCCACTTACATCTTATCAATAAATTTTTAATATATTACATAAAATAAGGGGGCTCCATATTATCGCATTTTGTGCATGCTCCAATTATCGATTATCACACATGACCGATATTCCTTGTATAATACATTGAATTAATCAGCGATAGAGTAGATAACGTATCCGTGGGTAAAACATGTACCCGATTATTCGAATATGGATGATGGTTCGCGAAAAAAGAATAAATATTATTGAGCGGATCGGAGGTGATATAAATTATCGGTTGATGAAAGCTTTGGTACGCTACACTGTCTAACACTCGTGACAAAGTCGTCAAATCATTCTTGATAATCGTGTAAGAAAGTTCATTCTCGATATCGGTTGAATCAAGAGTTTTCGACTCGCTTTCTGCGATCAATTCTCGATATAACACGACGGCGTCCAACCAAGTCAACATTCTGGCTACACTGGCAGCCCCGGAAGAATTGCGATCTGAGTAGAGAATTATTTTAATTTCGGGTAACGTTTGAAGGAAAGCTCCAAAGTCTGATTCCTCAATGACCGGTCTCATTAAACAGATTGAAGCAACAAAAGAAGTCTGCAGTGTTGTACGAGACGAAAAAGAGTAACAAGACAAAGTGGCTCCAAAATGTGACGCCAGCTTCTTGATTTTTGATGGTGGATCTGTTGAAAAAGGTGTCAACGGTTGAAAAGAAACTATGTTTTTCAAGTCACAATAACATACTCCATTCTTGTCGACTTTCTTTGGCATCAATAATATCCCACCCGAACTCAATTTGGTCGCTTTCTGTATACGCAACCCAAAAAGTAATTTTCCCTGTTCCTTCCGACATTGAGTGGCTAATTACCTCCAATGAAATGGCACTTAAGAAGAGTTGCAGCATTTGATAGTCTCCAATGTACGAGAGGAGCGGGTCGATGAGTTCGTCTCTTAATTCAAAAGAGAAGCCGTGTAGTATACCGAGTCGCTTGTAAGTTGCAACGACGATATGAATTGTATCCATGAGATTGAAAGTGCAAGAACAGAATCGTACGTGACGAGAATCGTCGTCATTCAAGAATGATAATGTTGAAGCAATGAGCTTGAGCGATTGCGAGTATTCATTCATAATGAATCGGAATGGCGGCTTATGTCTGTTGGGTAGATGTAATAAGAATGAGGATTCTGCAATCAATTTCTCTGATAATGCATTCAACGGAGAAAATGCAGTTGATCCGGATGACTTGTCGTGCATTTCATGTAACTGGCTGAGTTTTGAGGCGGCTACACTTGAATCCATGGCATCATGAAGCAAACGAGAAACAGCGTATACACAGGATACATTGAATTTGTGGTTGGGAGTTCTGACAACCATATACCGATGCGAGAGTGATGTTATCATATGCACAAGGGCTGCCCCAACTATCGAACATTCCCAGCTTATCCAGGTATATATACTCGAGCATTCTATCACCCTTAAGTGAAACAGACAAAGCATCATGTCCGTAGCTACGACTGACCAGAAGTCTTCAATCTTGAATCCAAGCTTCCACTTTCTCTTGGCCTGACAGATTGTTCGGAGGAAGGCCAACGTCGAAATGAGACCATAAGAAACGACCGTGAATTTACTATCTCTGGTATATGTCATTGTTTGTTGAAGGGACCATGCTGCATGAATGACATTCCGAACATCACACGCAGCGCTATGGATGAGGTAGAACATCACAAACGATGTTGTTAACCACGAGCGGGGCATACGGAAGAACCCGACTGGCAGTGCCAAAGTCGGTCGCTTTGGCAAAATCTGAGGGATTTGAAGTAGCATTTCGACCAATGATACAGTGGATGGTAAAGGAAAAACTGACATGCCAAACAGGAGAATAAAAAGTTTCCTATTCCTTGGTCCCTCCGGTCTATATACTTATTCAAATTGTTTCACGGGTGACCAAATGACATGACTGAGGACACATGTATAGCATTTTGATCATTGGAACACAGAGAGTTAATCCTAACAATCTAATTGACACATTTGAACCGCGAAAATCCCGAATTCTTTTTTTCCCGGAGGCATGCGTGATTCTTTGGATGATCGGCATTTCTGATCAAGTATTTGATGAACAAAGACATTAATACACTTGAAATGGATTCTAACCTGTAATCATGGAATATTTACCATTAATTATTCCGACAAGTCGACGAGAGAATAAAAAGACAAGTATATCATAAGAGTGCTGTTGGATATTTCACTGTTTCTTCGTTGCAAAATATTTTCATTACTATTTCTAGCAGCATTCGAGGCACTGAGGCGGCATGCACTTTGGCTAGCTCGACATTTCCCGCGAAACAAAAATGTGATAAATTTTGCCGTTGTGCGACTGTGAGTCTGAATTTTAAAGAATCGACTCAATTCTTAATGTTACCCAATAAATTAGTCATACAACACATAGCCGCCTTTTTTGTTTATCGTTATCTTCCAACACAATACTACACAATGCCTGACGAAATGATGACCTCATCTCAACCGCAATCGGTCAACTTTTGCACTCACATGCCCTCATCATTCGTCAATTCGCCACGATACCTACTCCCGAATATCGGGATCGTATTGTACTCTAAATAAATTTGTGTATCGCATAAAGTCAATTTCCAAACATCCATTCACGGGATCGAAAAAGATCCCTTGGTCACTGTATTGAATTCAGACATTTACCCTAATATTACAATTCCGTTGCAAAGGGAAAATATGCACCCACGGTAGAAATAAAAACTTCAATATCAATACAACATTTCATGTTACATTTAGTCATCCTTATAATTTAAACCAGCAGACCTTCACGATTTGAACTTACAACAAAAATTGGTTTGAACTGAAATTAGGGAATGACACATCACCGGCAACACTTGTAGAGATATGACTAAATGGTGGGTCATATTTCTACTCCACTTCCATTTTGTCACCATTGTGAACGTACGACAACCCTGGCCCATCGTCCAGCTCATGAGTTGTTGTAATCGTAGTCTGATGCTGCTGTCGCTGCATTTCGGACATCAATGCTGGTCGATCTTCAACATCCAACGTCATACTGTTCCCACTGTTTCCACTTTGCAAGTCATCATTATCAACGTCATCATCACTACTACTATCGCTTCCACTTCCGCTTTCGCTTCCACTATCCGCATCGCTCTCTCGATCAATTTCCATGTTCTCGGCATCGCGTTCCTCGCCGCCGATTTCAATGGCGTCATTCGATCGATTCTGACACTGTGTATCCTTGTCTTCCGCAACTTCGTCAAGCTCCTCTTTCTCCTCTTCCATGCCAGTGGCGCCGGCAGCCAATCGTTGTATCAATTTCTCCACGTAATCTTTCATGAATTTTTTGATACCCATTTTCATTTTTTCCGGAACTGATGTTGGGATTGACGACACGGAGTTATGTTTGGAGATCTCCTTCTTATGGAGTATATGGGTTATCTAGGGAAACAAACCGACAAATTCGGATAAGCATTAGATGAAAAGTAGTTTACATAACTAGAGCCGCCCTCAAACCGAACAGAAATGAGCATACCTTTCGCGCCTGATGTTTGAAGACTTCAGTGCTAAATTTCCCTTTGTTCTTGCTTAACTCTTTGATGATAACAGCACTCATAGCTTTCCTCAACTCTCTACCCTGTGAACTGTCCATGGCCTCCTTTATGTTAAACTTTTTCATCAAGTCTCGCTTTTGCGATTTATCTTTGCTTCGGACATCACCATTTTCGCGATGTCGATCTTTCCCGTGTTCATTCTCCTTTGCCCTCTTTCTGGCCTTCTCTTTTTCTTTTCGTCTAGCCCTCTCTCGGTCTTTGTCGACGTTACCGGTCGATCCACTCTTATCGTCTCCTCGTTCTTTATGCTTCATTTTCTTTTCTCGTTTTCTCTTCTCCTTTTCTTTCGCCTTTTCTTTCATCCGTTGCTTTAGTGCATCCTTTTCAGCCTTTTCTTCCTCTTCTTTCAATTTACGTTGCTGTTCTTCTTCAGCTTCGATTTCCAATTGTCTTAACCTCCTTGCCTCCATGGCTTGTTGAATAGTCTTGTTAATGTCATCAGCACTAACACCTTCTATTCCACTAGGCGGTGGCACGAAAGGTCGTTCCCATTGAGTTTTGCCTTCCTGATTGTAGTAATACAATTGTCCAGTTGGAGTGGTAGCGACACTCCAACCAGGCGGCAGCGGCGGTTCGTCGGATTGCGTAGAAGGAGCAGGTGGATGAAGGGGTGGTGGAGGGAAGGGAGGACGAGAAGGAGGTGTGTTACGGTGCCCTTCATTGAGGGAGTGTATAGAGTTGTGTCGAGATGGGCGGTAGGAGTCCATGGATGACCTCGATTCCGGCCGTGAATTCGATCTGTACATGTCACGCCGATAGTGGTGGGAATTGTTATCATTCATTTTGGATCTTTTGTTGGATCCGTCGTTGTCGACAGAACGATTACCAGAACTTCCGACAGATTCTTCATCATCTAAAGGGCGCTTCTTCGTATCTTGATCCGTCTTGGGTTTTTCAGTGACCTGGTTTTGCTGTTTCGGGTTGGAAATAACATTGAGAATAGAACTAAACCGAAAAATTAGGAAACCAGACATACCGGTCTAGGAGCTTTTGGAATTTTATATACGGTTTTAAGTGATTTCCAAGATTCGACCAGCTACAGAAAAACTCCGCGTATTAGCAACACAACCGATGGATTAACCAACACGCACATAACAAACCTGTTTCGCCAATGTCGCAATTTCAGTGTCATCACATTCGAAAAATTGCTCCATTACCGGATCCAGGCCTTTATCATCGATTGTATTCCTCGTGGTTATTGGCAACTTCTCAAATATCATCAAACCCAACTTCACAATTCCGAAATCACTCTTATAGCTTCTTAACACCATTTTCATGATGGCAGCACCATGAAATCGCAGGAAATATTTAAGTACTTCCCGATCATTAGTGTTATACAGCTTTGTGAGCAAATGTAATGTTTTCTTAGGTTTAGAGTTGAGATTGCGTGTAACCGATCGAACCATTTTGAGGGCGTCATCGTTAGTTTCCAGGTAATCTTTCTGCTTGCAATGATAGGTGGTTAGACTTGAAACAGAAATCAGAGTCAAGATAAAGAACATTAAACAAACCTTTTTTGACTTCCGGCTGAACATTTCGTCATCCTCTTCGTCGTCTTCCAGGTCTTGTGAGATAAATACAATCAATCAACACAGTAACGTCATAGGCTCATCGACTAAGCAATAAGAGGAGCAAAAGCATACCATCAATAGCCGATACATCAATATCTTTCTTTGATGTTCCGATTGTTCCTTTACAATTGGGTTCACCACAATAACAAGTTTGTGCTTCCGCTCTAATGAAATTGTGGTCAAAACGGAAGCAAATAAACAACTTTCCCATATCGACCCTTGAAAAAGCGAAAAGCTGGAATAAAATATTTGAAGGAATATGTACATACCCATAACGCTCAAATTTATAGTCAAATGTCAATTCCGTTCCAGCGGGGACATATTTTAAGGTAAACAGACCGATCCGTAACCGGTTACCGACGATCCATTTCTGGGTAGCGCAATTAGGGTTACAGCTGTAGCGAAAGGTTAACCAAGATGTGGTATTGAGTATAGACAAGATAGATAACGTACCTGTGGTTGATAAACCTGGCAACACAGCCACGTTTGGTTGCATCGATAATCTAGAAAATTCACGCTCGTTGATATAATATTCAAATCAGATAATGAGGAAAATGACAGTACCTCATCTTTCTTAAGCGACATGAAATAAAAATGCTTATGTCCCTCTTGACTATACAATCTCGTTCGTTTCAGGAAATTGTTCAAAGTGATGACTTCGCCAATGTATTCATACACAAAAGTATTCCTAAACAGAAAAGTCAGGGGGTTTCTCTAACAGTCTAACGGAGAATGAATGAAAAATCGTACGGAGGTAAGTCAACCAGTGTTACCAAGCCGAATCCTTTCTTTTCTGTTTTAATGATGTCAACAGGCGCATACTGCTTTTTCTGGAACCTATAGATAGATGAGGAAAGCCTCGTTACAACAAGAGCAGCGATCAAGAAGGGAAATATTAGTGAGCGATTACCTTCGATTCTGACAATATTTGCCTGATGGGCAGAAACCTTTCTGACACTCGATGAATAATGTTCTATTGATACAATCTTCCCCGCAGGCTTCCATTATCGGATCAATACCTATTTAAAAAAATAAAGTCATGGTAGGAGAACGTAAGCGAAAAAGACGGCGAGGGAGCAGAAAAAGGTGCAAACAATACCGTGTTCGTAATTGCAAGAGCAGGGATAGGCTTCATCATCATCCACCAATCCCAAACCTTTGCCTTTATATTCGTTATCATCAAGTTTTGTGAATATTGTTAGGGCCTCCTCGTATGCAGAATTAGCTAGTCGTTTGGGCGAAGATACTGGTGAAGGCTCAGCAGACGCTTCCAGTGACATCAGTCTGGAATCTGGAGACTGAGGAGAATTCAAATCCGGGGACTCGGTTTTTGTAATATATAAATCACTTTTATCCACAGATGATTCCCTTTTTATATCAGTTAATAACGGAAAATCGTCTGTTGGTTCAACTTTCATTTTGAGATCGTTGTTGAAGTCATGGGAAAACGAGTCAATCTCTGGCTTGACGAGTGAATCTGTCGGCGGTTTGGAAGGAAAGCCAATTCCGTTTACAGAAACACTCTCGAATTCCATCTTAACTTCAGTAGCGGTTGTTGAGTCTGCAAAGTGGGTTGAACGTTTGGAAGAGCCACTGCCACTGGATACTGTTAAATTCACCGAGGTCGGATTGGTAATGTTGATATTGATGTTGATATTGGAGGAAGGAAGAGGATGTTGGTCTGCAGGGTATAAATCACTCCCTGACATCATTCAAAAAGATGAATTGCGCTGTTGATGCTCTTTTCTCTGATGTAACAAGATGAGAGAGTGCGAACAGAAAAAAAACAAAAAGTGTCAGATCACAGGCTACATACGATGATATCTGTGTTTTGTAAGAGAAGTCCAAGAATGAATCGACATCATTCTTAAATGGCCCACACATATACTATCACAGTTTCAGAGTTCAATGATAGCTTTATAATTGATTTGTCGTATCAAGAATCTCTAAATTCGCCCACTTCAGCTGCGATAGGTTCTGCTGCCAATTGCCAATTGCAATGCCTATTTTACACAACAGAAACTTAATATTTACCTTACTTTGGATATCTAGTTTCGATGCAATCTCCTAGATTTGTTGCAGGATACAGAAACGGTGCAAAATTCAGGTACGATTGTAGCGGAATGAATTTCCAATCGGCCCTAGATGCCCGCAATTGGATGCAAACGGATGCCTGCAATGACGAGGATAATGAATCAATCGAGAAAAGCAACCTATATAGATTCCTGCGAGTAGATTCAAATGCACTGCGGAGAATCAAGAGAATATATGTATATATCGCCAATAGTGCAAGAAGTGATTTCTGTTCCGCCTTGAATGCAGCACGGCAACAATGGCTCGGAGAGGGAACGGCCAAACAAAGAGAGAACGCATTGGGCGGGATGGATATTAACATTATTACTTTACAGAGAATTATGACGGCATTCCTTGATTTCGACATACATTTGCTTGTGAAATATGTATGATTTTATGTCTTGATTGTCAGCTGCAAAAATTTTGTTAGCAGTCTTGGACGCTTTCAATGATTCCCTGGACTTGGGATTAGCACGGGCGATTTCAACCATTGTATCTAGTAGAGTCCGGTGATATCAATTTAACATGCGGAATGAGGATGAGCTGATATTTATGTGTTAAGTTACTTCAATTACATGAGTAGTACTGTCGGATTTTGTCAGATACATTTGTCACTGCCGAATTTGCCTACAGTTCCGGGGGTAGGTTCTTTCGCCGCAGCCGATAAACAAAAAGCCAACTTTAGAACGGAAATGGGACATGCAGCTTATTTTGGGCCCCTAAAATCTATGAATGTACTCGTTTAAATTGTCGATCCAGAGACGGTGCAACCCTTTTGCCGGGCACAAAAGAGCCGAAAGGAATTGAAATCGATCAGAATGATTTTTAGTTTATGGAATGAGAATTTCAAATTTCATTAAGTGATATGCCCTCAATCTATTTATATATATGCATAATCATATCCAAACTAAATTACTCAAAATATTTTTGTAAAGATTCGCCCAAGTATTGTTCAATGTGAGCGATAAGCTCTTGTGTCGTTTTTTCGACTTGTATATCGTCATCTAAAAAATCATCGGATATTTAGGAGTTAGAAAATATGCGTCAGAAGAAACAGAAAAAAGTGTAGGTGCGACATTACCTTCCATGCACTCTGCCAAGAACGGAATAGTTTCTGGCAACAATCCCAACAACTCCTCGCCCAATCTACTGTAGAACTCTTTCACAGTCAATAATGCCATCTTCCTAACTTCGGGTTCGCTTTCACGAGTGAGCATGAGAACTTGATGATTCAACGGTTTCCAATATCCATCATTTCCAGCGGTAACGGCTAATTGACCTAAACATGGGATAAGATACTGCATAGTTCTCTGCATATAATTGGCGGATGAGCCGGTAACGATGCTCAATTGCGAAACAAGTGGTGCCGCCAACTGGTCAAATCTTTCTGCCGTAAGGAATCCTAAGGGAGATAAATTAGGGATGAGACATGTGAAATCGCCGTAAAACTTGTCATTATACATACCGTCACTATCGTAAAGCAGGCATTTGTGCAAACTTCCAATAATGTGTTCCCATAATCTGGAGTTTTCTCCGTGCGGATCACGTTCCCCAGATTTAAATTGATTTAATACGGCGACACAATTATCCAGCACGAAGCCGTAGTAGGGAGTGAATATAGATTTCAAATTGGCAAGTAATGAGTCCACCAGTCGGTAAAACACGGACAATCGGCAAGTTACGTCTGTTGAAGAAGTATCTGTAAAACAATCTGTCAGTCGTTGCGATCAAATACCTGCATCATGAAATAACGCAAACCTTCTCGAGTTGTCAATTCAACCGTCGCCCAGTCTACGGTCTTCATAAAAAGCGGTTTGAACAAGTTTTCGTTCAACTTAAATACCATCTCGACAAATGCATCCAATAATGATTTTTCTACTTCATCAATTTCCTCTACGTCGGCACTAATTTCATCACCTTTACTGCATAGTCGTCGATAATCGAACGAGACAAGGAAGAATTTAAACAGTTGTCGGTTAAACAATACGATGTTCTCACGCGACATATTCTTCACTGTTTCTTGAACCAAAGTAAAATAAGGGATTAGACTCTGTTTCCCTTGCTTAATGATTTTAGCATAGTGCTGGAAAATTGGTGGCAAAAGAAGTCGCGGTTGGATAAATGTAGCGAGCTTCGTTATGAGTTGATTGATTCTTTCTCGTGTTTGGATGCGATCGTGGGAAGTCTGCTTGGCAGTGTATGAAGGCGGTACGTAAAGAGATGTATGGAACATGCTAGATAGAATTCGAGGAAGATAAGGCGACATGAACTGAGGAAGACATTCGATGATTACTTCAAGAGTTGAAAGCACACCGAGTTGGATAACTTGCTTTCCAACATTAATCGTTTCTATAAATGATGGTTAGAATAGCAATAATAAACCACGTTGTGTCAATAAAGATCAAATACCCTCTAATGTACATTCAATCAACTTGAGCAGATTCGGCATAAACTTGGGCACAAACGGGACCATTCTTGCGCCAAGAGCTTTGACAAAGTAATTCAAGCAAATCATACTGCTAGCGGACACTTGGATATTTTTGGATTCAACACCTCCGGCACCGATGATATCGGGAACAATTGATGCAAACGTCTCAGGGTTGGTGGATCCAAACCCATTTACCAGGGATGTGAAGCAAAGGAGAACATTTTGCTTGTTGATCGCTGTTTCGTCATCTACAGATTGTGCTTTCATGATCTCTGCGAGTACTGGTATCGTTTCAAGAAGTGGCGTTTCGTGTTTTGACAGTTGAGCAGGCGATAAAGAAACGAGTTTCTGATGGAATAATTGAAGCGATTTTCGGCGAATCAACGGATTTTCGTGAGACCACAATTTGGACATGACACGAATAAACGTGGGCAAAGAAAGTAAACTATGGACTTTGTCCAGTAATTCGTAGGTTGATCGCAACAACGCTAAAATGAATATAGTCAGCAACCGCTCAATAAAAATTTGACTGCAACGATTAAGAACTCACCTTTGACATACTGCACAAATCCTTTAGTTTTTCCATCCTTGTCTTGAAGGCAAATAGTTAGGCTGTTCACCAATGACAAGCCCTTTTCCACCATAACGAGAATTTGCTTTTCGAATTCAATCTCGGCTATGTTGTTTGCTGCCACTTCAGTTGCAATCTTGTTCAAAAACTTGCCGAAAACAAGTTGAGAATTGATGAACGTGATAACACCAATTTTCAAACCTCGTAACGATTTGGTAGTATGGTCACTAAGAACAACAAATTCAATGTTATAACTACTTTAAAGCCGGTTCCAGAAGCATAATAAATTTTAACCTTAAAGAAATGACATCATCAGTTCCTTCCATCGTATTGTCAATCTTTTCAGGAACCACATGAGGCAATCTTGTTACCAACTCAGTCATCTCGATCAAGGCTTTGAACTGATCTTTAGATTCGAATTCACTCATCAGGTCTAAGCAAAATTCAAATATTTCGCTATTGCCACCATCATGTTCTCGAAGTAAATCCGTATTCTTAAGATTCTTGACTTCCTTTTCAATCAGCATCGATACAATTGGGTTCAAAAATGTATCAGTTCCAAGAGTTTGGACCAAGACGGTGAATAACCGTGATCGACGGTGGACCGGAATATGGTGAAATGCATCAACAAAGACGCGAACCACCGGTAAGTACCCTTCAATATTTGTTACATCTTGGGAAGACACGAGAGCGGGAATGATATTTTGAATGGTCCGTTCAATAACTTTAAACGTGTATGAATCGTCTTGTCTGAGAATTGACGTTCCCATAAAAGTGAAGATTGGCATGATGTTATAAAGCACCTTCTCGGGATAGACAGACGCAATCGTACTGAGGAGCAAGAGTGCAGCGTTATGAGTCTGCGGGTTATCAGTAGCTATAGAACAAAGTAAATTATTAGGACGATCAACGATGGATAAAACCTGTCAGGTCTAAGTCGAAACTACATACATCTCATACACTGGACCAACAATTCAACTCTCAGGATACTCTCATTGATATCTGAAGATTTACCGTCGGTGAAAACGCCGCTAATGATATCCGTAATCAATGATAGTAATATCTGAGTGATATATTCCATTGAGACTGGTAATTTGTGAAAGTCGATTTGCATGATGGCATGTAGAGTTTCAAAGAGGGGAGAAATGAGAAGGACGGGTTTCACAATGTTCTTTGAATTCGACAGAATTTCGAGGAGGGTGGTAAGAGTATAGACATGAGGCAGGATAGATTGTCTGTTTAAGGAAAAATGCAGGATTATTAGATCCCTTGAAATATGAAAAGTATACCAGAATGGTAAATGACATTACCTATCACCTTTCTGTCTTTTGGTGACTCTTTCCTGAAGTTTTAACTGTTTGTTCTCGTTCTCAAGCAATGTGTTTGCGGTTTCCGCGTCCACGGTAAATGCATTCATCTGTCGTTTACACACTTTAACGACATCCGGTACGGTACATGTGGTTGAAACATCAATCAACGCGGATAATAATTGAAGTTGACGTTCGCGTGAAAGTTTAGAGAAGAGGGAAGGAGACAAGCGGGATATTGTTTGAGATTGTACGCTATATGTGATTTCTGCTGGGTCCAACGATACAACTGTATGAGTGACGGCATGATTAAAAGATGGTGTAGACAACAAATTTAGGCAATACTTACCAGGGGTTTTAACGAGATTGAGCAAAACATTCCAACCATCGTCAGTTTTGTTTAATACACTACCAACGCTATCATCCACACAATCAATCAACATCTTCAGCAGCTCAACATCATTTTCTGAAACATCATCGTTATTTGACAATATCTGTTTAGCAGCGCTATCCAATAATGGTGTCAAGATTTTGATTTTAAGAGACGAAGAAACCAACTCCAGGGACGTTAGGATAGTTAATTGGACGGTATTATGGGCTGAAGCCTGGGCGTTGGTAAGGATGAAAGTAAGGACTGCAGATTTGTAACTAAACCCATATGACGCAAAGACATTAGACATTAAATAAATTAGGTAAAAGTAAATTTGTTCTACAAACCTAGACATATTCTTTGTCTCGTTCTCGGATTTAGTCAAATGAGAGCCCAAAAATCGCTTCGCGAAACCAGAATCAACCAAAATCTCTTGCTTCACATCGACAACACTCTTGACAAGCTCCTTGGCCATTTTAGTTTCTAAATACTGTACGACCCCGGTTTGATCTGTACCGGTTGCATAGAATTCTTCAAAAGCAAAAATAGACATTGTGTTCTTTGATTTTTTATTCTTTTTACCAGCCTTTTCGTTTGCATTCAAAGTTTGTGAATGTGAGTAGATTGATAGAATCACAGATAGTGCATTTATACCGGCTGATCGAACCATTTTTGAAGGGGAAGAAAGGGTACAGATGAGGGTAGGGAGAAGTAACTGGAAGTCCATTGGTTCGGCGGAATTAATGAATGACGATTGTAAGAAGGTTGTCAATAGGGAGATGGAGCGAGCCTGGACCATGGATGAAAAGGCTACATAGTGAAATTTGAACAGTATTAGGTTCTGATTTTCAACCGAGAAGAAAGAGGGAGCGTTAAACGTACCATTTGCCTCACTTAAACTCCAGAACACACAGAGGAATTTAATGAATTCTTTTCCATTATCACCGAAGTGAATTTCCACAAACGTTTTCAGAAAGCTTTGTACGGTCGACAAATCGGTGACATTTACCAACTGGACATACACTTTCTTCATAATGTTGACATATGACGCCACATCATTTGCGGACTCTTGTTGAGATTTGCCGTGAGCACTGAAAAACCATGGAATTTGGGCTGTCTTTTTTGGTTTGGGTGTGAAAGAAATTATGGCATCAAATAAGGATGCAAGAATCTGAGTTTGAATTTGCCGTGTGCTCTTATTAATGTTGGTGGAAGCCGACGAAATCAATACTAAAAGATTGAACGAAGAAGAAGCGATTTTTGTGTCTCCGTTTAATTTTGGAAATGCGATTGCACTTAGTAGTGACGAGACGAGCGGATATTTATCTAGAAATAAAAATAATTAATTTAAATAGCAGCGGTTAAGATTCAACGAAAGCACGCTTACCAGTTGCACTCAATTCTAATGATTTCATCACCACCAACGCGCCAACAATCATTTCAAATATGTTGTCGGATTTAATCATCGACACATACATCTTTATCATATCATCTGATTTCAAGTCTGCTAAATTGTCGGCCAACAACCCAATCACTGCTTCATTCAGCTTTGCAATCTCAGTTGCGACTGCTTCCTTCTTTTCCGAAACGGCAGTGATCAACGCTTTTAGTTTTTCGAATCCAGAGACGTAGTTTTTCAACCATTTTTGTCTAGACGATTTCTCCAAGAGCATATTGAGGATCGCCAAATTCATTTCCGTCGTTGATTGATCGAGTATCAGCATATGAGAAATAACAATCGAGACAAAAGAATTCATGATTTCAATGGGGAAATTATCAACAACTTTCTGCTGTTCTGTTACGTAGAACAAAACATCGGCAGCCAATTTCTTGACAGCAACCGATACATTAGACGAACCGACTAGAACGAGTAACACTTTAACAAATGATTGCGCGGTTTCTGTATCGGACAAGACGAATTGAATCAAAATGTCTGAAGATAAAACTGATTTCACAACGTTCTCGGAACTATCGATTTGCACGAGATCAATCAGATTTGTTTGTAAATTCAGCCATTCTTCAGTTTGTCGCTCTGTCTCGGGCACTTTTTGAATTTGCGTCTCCAACTCTTTCACAGCGTTCACGCGGACACCGGAGTTAGGGTGTTTCAAACCGAGGAATAAAGTGGTAGTAGTTGAACCGGAAGACAACGGAGTCAATCGGATAGATGACAAAGAAGCAGATAATAAGTTCGTCAAACGGGACCGAATATCGGCGGACTTTGAGTTGGAAAGTTTTGAGGATACTATTGCTTCAAGCTCATTTGTATATTGATTTTGAAGTTTATTCAAAACGGTAACTTGGAATGGAAGTTCCGACGTATTAGAAAGTTGTGCGGTAGGTTCGCTCGAATTAGCGTACGAGTCAAGAACGTTTTCCAAAATTTTAGTGACAGTTGATGATGGAATCTTGATTTTTGGTGAAGTCATCAAGTTAACTAAGATCTGGGAATAGCGGTCATGAGATTGTTGAGTTTCACAATGACGGAATAACTGCATCAACACAGAGTCCAAAAATGACGATAGATCCGAATTTGAATGTTTTTCGAAAAGCCCGACAAGATTGCTAGACAAGAATAAACGACGGTTAGATTTACTTCACTTCATCCTATAAATCCAGAGAAAGAGGAAGATAACATACTTGAACTTGATCAAAAACTTTAAGGCCTTATCGGGGAACAAATCGGGCCAAGTCTGACTCTGACTTTGACATACGACAATTAAGCCGGTAAAAACTTCTCTTTCAACCTGTTGCGACGCATTCTGACAAATAATATTCACCAATGTTTCCAAACTTTCAGTTCTAATAGTCGCTTTTGAAGCCAAGACACACAAAATCATAATATTTGCGAGTTGATAGTCCGGTATATTTTTTACTTTGACACCGTCAACGATGAAGGGGAGTAACATGTTGACTGTCGTGTCGGTAATAGTGGAGACGCTACCGAGGTAGGTTGTCACGGTTGCGACGTAGAATGATAAGAGGGTTTTGTACTGACAATTTTGGTACACAGCGTGTTGAGTGGAGGTACAGATGAATTGTAAAAGAGCAGGTGTAGACAGGACTGCCTTAAGCAATGATTGCTTGGTGAGACTGGCATCGGAGTCCTTTTGAAGAGGTTGCAAGAATCCGAACAAGGGGTGGGAGCTACAAAGACAATGTCACTATTAGATATAACTAATCCAAGGGAATCAAAACTCGTCCGCATAAATGAGAAATAATGCTTACTCTAACTTTAAGATCCTTAACATCGTCATAAACTGCTTAGTCTCATGATACGGCAAGAAACAAGCCATTACAGCATCTACATTAAATTCATTGATTCTATAGCAAACGATGACATCAATTAGTACGGATCAAAACAGTCCAAGCAAGAAAACAATTAATCAGACATACCTAAAACGTCTAACCAACCATTCCAAAACTTTACCCGCCGGCTTAACCAGCACCCAAGGTCCCAACACTCTCAAGAACGATTTCAAACTTTTATCGATTTTCTCATTCATTTCTTTTCCTTCAAATGCTCGGTCCCATTCTTTTGAATTCTCGCTGAACAGGGTAGCCTCAAACGCTGCAAACCTTTCGTCCAACAGAATTAACTCTGAAAGTCCATTGACCGCAATAGAATGGATAGTCGCAAGATCATATTTGGCCGCTTCGCGAGGGTCGAATAGATACGAGGGAGTTAATTTAGGATTAGAGAAGGTTGAAAGTTCCGGGTTACGGAGATTAGATAATTGTTGAGCGAGAGAAGATGCCATTTCGGGGGACGGAAATGCGATGGCAAGTTGCAGAGGATACGGGGAAACTAAAATATCGGGCTGAAATTAAGCCAAGATTAACACGATTCAAGACTATAAGATTGCTAATTAATTATAGTTTAATTATTATGAAGTCTGCAAGGTAATGGGTGCAAGAGATAAGTCGAGAATCTATAAAAGTGCAAGAACTCCTCAAAGGCTTTGGACTGGATCTTGAAAATCTTTGTATATAGAGGCACGTGACGTGTTGCTGAGGTGATGAAATGTTTCCCAGTTCGAATCATCCTAAACTCATAAGCATACAAAAAACACGTGATTCCCTCCTTTGATTTTGAGTGGCATGTAATACTGAGATTGACTATATACTAAACAAGATAAGTATTGTAGGAACAGCAGCGACTTGAACCGCTCAGTGCTGCATTTGAGGATATCATCTGCGACTAAGCAAATTTGGTTATCGGTTCAGACTGGAATTGAAAGGTAGGAAGCGGTCGTCTCAACAGTGGAGCGAAAAGCTCGCTTCGGAGACACTGAATGGTCGAGGAGCTCTGACTTGTTAAAGAGAATATTTAATTTGATCCAAATCCAAAACAAGTAATGTCGAAAATACAATATATTATAACACTGAATTGGAAATTTCCATATCACGTTCTGTAAACCACAACCTCATTCTTTCGCCATTGTTCTATTGCACCTGGAGAACCAGTGACAACAAACTTAGACTTTTCTCTTCAAATTAGTGCTCAACCATTCTAAACCTTCGTATAAACCATCACCTGAAGTGGCGCAAGTTGCCTGGATATACCAATTGCGCTGTCTCAAAGAGTGGAGACCTAATTTATCGGTGATTTCAGGTGCGGACATGGCGTTGGGTAAATCTTGTTTGTTGGCGAAGACGAGAAGAATGGCATCTCGGAGTTCATCTTCGTTAAGCATTCGTTGAAGTTCATCACGGGCTTCGTTGATACGTTCTCGATCGTTGGAGTCGACCACAAAGATAATACCTTGTGTGTTTTGGAAATCTAATGGCGAGAAAAGTAATCATCGTTGGAGAGAAGCAGTGAATCATAGTGCATAGCGCAAGAGATTGGATGTTGAGTTAGCGTCAATGTCAAGAATCATCGTAAACTAGAGACACAAAAGCAAATAAGAAAACACATACAATGCCTCCACAATGGGCGAATTTTGTCCTAAAGAAATAGAAGCGCAGATGAGGACGGAAATGTTAGGATATCAATTACGTCTGTTGACGGATTCGAAAATCCAATAAATTTAGGCTATAACGTACTTGACCGCCGACGTCCCATACGGTGAATGAAATGTTTTTGTATTCAACAGTTTCGACATTGAAACCTATTTGGCAATTATAAAAAGGAAGTATGTATGTTAGGATCATTGTAGTGTGTGTGTATTCAACAGGAGCGCGAAGGTAGAGGTCAACATGTCGGCAATCTAAAAAAACAAATAATCTCCGTCTGCAAAATTTAGGTTGAACATTATTCCTTCAAATTCGAATATGCGACAACTGATGTTATCCATTGGTTTTTCGCGCTAAAAATGAATAAAGGTTGGAAAAGAGGAGAAGGTGGAAGAACAAAGTTGCCCATTTGAGCAAAGTTTGTTGGACGCAACGGATGTTTTGAACCATTCTTCCTCGGATACTAAGCGACTCCGTACAGCGGCGACCGAAACATTTATCAATCCACCAAATAAAGAGAGTTCGGGTGACCGTTTGCATATCTATATCTATGACTATTTCGTTCTACTCAAAACAACACGGAGCAGCGCGTGGATACCAGCGCTCGACACAACAACGGAAATCGCCGACATGAAGAGGGATGATATCGGATTGCAACAAAACCCAGCGTAGACAATGACCTCTACCGGATGCGACGCAGAACAAGAAACAGAGAGAAGAGGAGAGGAGGGAAGCAAGAAACAAACCGATGGTAGGAATGGTAGTGACGATTTCACCCAACTTCAATTTGTACAAGATGGTAGTTTTACCGGCGGCGTCCAAACCGACCATCAGGATACGCATTTCCTTCTTGCCAAAGAGGCCGGACAGTAGCTTTGAGATGGAGAGACCCATTGCGAGCGAGAGTTGCGGGGTGGATGGGGGGGAATACTTTTGTTGATGATGATGATGCAAAAAAGAGGGAATGTGCGATGGCGAGCGAGGAAGACGAGGTGGGAGACGGGTCACGTGATTCCTCTTTTTTCCCTGACAATGACGTGTGATTTCTTTTTTTATCCATTCATCTAATAAAATTATAATATCGACATGCTAATCTTATTTCTGCACAATTCAAAGCACAGCTTTTATTCAATCAGATGGTATGTGATATGGCAATTGAAAAACAAGTCAAAAAGACCCGCAAATAATAGCTAGTAATATAGCGTGCAACACTACAAATGAGGTTGAACGTTTCTAACAGTGACCGCCGTCTGCCCTAAAAGTATTGGATGGGTAATGCTTTTCGTAAAATTTGCAAGATTATCACCTTCTAAGCCTAAATCGACATCCTCCTCTAACGGGAAGGCCGGATGACATTCCGCGTCAAATACACTGATGTATCTTGCTTCTCGAGCGATTTGATTAGGAGAATTGCGAAAGCAAATAAAGTCGATTACGGGGGCCTGATCTGTTGGACATTCCATCACCGCAAAATTCACATTATCATCAGTAATAAGATCCCTGATGTCCATATTGAAATCACCTGCAACGAATAATGGTAGTTTCATTTCCTGCTGCAATAATGAACAAAACTGAATGAACCTTTGAATATCAAGTTCAGCTGGCCACCTTAGCATATGGACACTTGTGACAAGGAATGCATGTCTGCGGTCGGGCTGCCCGTTTACAATAGGTATTGCTCTAATAGTAGTGGTCCTATTACTTCGAAACAGTTCATAATCGGCCGATGAATTAATGGCCGTAATATTGGAGTATTGGACAATTTCTCCCACAATACGATTGCTGTCATAGTAGATTGCGGTATCATTCCTTCGATCTTCAAACCCCCGATTGGCGAGGCAGACGTAATTGCGATCTTCTACTTGAAAATTGAAGTAATCCGGCACTTTTTGGGCAGCCCATGGAATCTCTTGCATGGTAACGATATCAGGAAAATGTTGACGTAACTTAGCAGAGATGAGTCGTCTAGTGGCTTGAGGAAACCCTGCCGTAGGTATGCTGCTTGCATTTGGCCAAGGATTCCAATTCATGAATTTCAAGGACGGACTGGCTTCGCTTGCATACCCATTCCAGATAGCCCTATTTTCAATGTTCTTTCTAGCCATAACATGACGAATTCCATTGCTATTTATCTCGCCATCTTCCAAGGTGATGCCGGTGTATTCAGGTCTTCTACTTGAAATATTCATTCTTGCCAATGCATCGGATAAAATATCGCTATCATCGTCTTCTTCGGCGGTACGTGGTGTTCGCGAGCTACTTGCTTCGCTAATGCTACCGCCTTGAGTTTGCATCGATATGTTCGGTACCGAGCTTTCAGAAGATTCTCCTCTGCTTCCTGCTTGAACCTCTGCCGATGAGTTGGGAACTCCATTCTGTTCGTTCTCCGCGGGAAGAGCAGTTTGTTCTACTGAGTTTTCATTTTGTTCTCGTTCTTCGTTTTGAGTTGTACCAGATGTGTGCTTCGAAGTGTCCTCCTTAGACGACATAGTAGCAGTGAATAGTTCGATACATGTCTGGGGTGATTGTGCAGCCTTTTATGGGGCATAACATAAAAAGGATGGTTCCTACACGCCATCGGTGCGGAATGCTGAGAGAATTCTTTCCTCCTACATAGAAGACTTATATTCATATATAAATGGAAACAGAAGACAATATAAGAAATAGAAACAGTTACGTCATTACAGGAGGACGTGTAAGAATTATCAGGAAGAAAATGCTAACAATGGTACACGAGTCGGAACGAAATTTCTGACTTCGAATTGAGATTGAATTGACATGTGAGGTTTCTGATAATATATTTTTTTGCAATCTGACAACGACAAACATGCGAGCCACAAGTAAATTTGAAAACATGATGACCAACTACCCATCGCCACTAATGTTTTTTTCTGATAGAGAATTCCGCACATCTGAAAACCAGCGACCCTCGGGCCTCGACATGTGATTTCAAACTCGAGAGAGATAAGAGTGGATTGTGTTTGCACTCAATTTCTGTCGCTGATATAAAGGATTGAAGTATGATACGGATGACCTGATTTCTCTGGTCCACGACGTATAGATGCAAAAATATGAATGGTGTTATGATGACGAAAACTGAACTATTACATGTATCACATCATATTAAGTTTCAACCGTTTTAAACTTTCTTTAACGAGGTTTACCTGATTCACCTGATTCCTTACACCAAAACTCATTCTTCCTCATGTTGGTTCCATACTTTTCTGTAATGCCAAATATTTGTCAAAAGACATAAGAAGGACATGACGCCCATTGAAAGCATTACAGCGCCATTTCTTATCATCTCAAGAAAGGTTTCGTTGGAGCCACCAGTTAGTAACACCGCAAGGAACGCCAAAACCAATATAGGTCCCAAAATAAAACACAATATTCCCCCATATTTATATTCATCCGAGGTGTACTTGGTCATTCCGATTAAGGTTGACGTGAAGATTGACAAACATAACATGTAGATTGTGTAGGCGGTCGCATACAAATCACCGGGAGCGAACAAAAGCGCTATGTTTGTCAAAACGGGAATTGCCAATAGCAAGCAACCCAATTTAACGTACACCCTTCCCGCTTTCCACCTTTGGAGTGTATATAACAAGGACAATACGGTAATACAATTACGAACAATCTTCCAGATTGTCACGTTTGAGTTTAGTAGCTCCGCAAAAAATGAGACAGCAATATCTTGGGCGATTGACCGATTGATTTCTAGTAAACCTAAAATCTGCGGTTTCATTTTAGGAGCCGTATGGCTGAAAATGTTAAGACCCAGAAAATTGCTCCATAGAATTTCTAAATTCGATGGACCCAAGGCAATTAGCAGCCATGTGACGAGTTTATTTGGTAGGCGGTACCGACTACAGAGTTTCGGGGTCATGTAGATGGAGTGGCAGACAGTGACAAGAATAGGGACAAACATCACAGCGTATCCAATTACAGCGAAATTCATGCTATCGTATTTCGTAGAAAATGATATAATAATTCGTGAGATGGCAGAGTATGTCGAAAGAAATGAGATCGATAATGAGGCCACCGGTCCGGCACGTTGTTTAGGGTCAAAAATCGAAATAAAGAGAGCAGATAAACTGAGTACCAGTAGCACGATAATGTCAATGTTCGACTCAATGGTTTCACGGAGAACATTCCAATTATTTTTTAACCCACATTGCCGAATGACATCAAAGTTTGAATCGAGGTCAAGTTTCAATTGGTTATCACCTAAATCGCACTCATCAATTCTTCCTTCTCCGTTTACATGTATTGTTCCCTTCAATGAATTTTTTGTATCCGACTGTACGATAAGTTTTTTGACACTGTTGTCAATCGAAAAGTCGAGCGATGATTCTGTCCTGGACCCCAGAAATATGACCTTCGAATTAAACCCGGAGTATAATTGAGACTGTAATACAGATGACTGAAATATCATACCACCGTAAGTGGGTATCAACAATAATTTAATTGTACATTTAAATAGGACTATATCGATTGATAATTTGGTTTCAATGTCATTTGAGAGCTTCTCAGGAATACCTAATGTACAATTAACCAAGGCGATGATATACGGCATTTGAATGGTCCTTATGGCGGAAACGTTCAATTGCTTTCCATTCCTATTAGAGCAATCAATTCGAAGAAAATGCCACTTGTTGAAGTCGTTGTTGGGAATATCGATGTATTTGTTGTACAGCGAACTCTTATTAACTGGTTCAACCGAAATATTGATTCCTTTTTTATCGAGTATCGTATTACAGGGATTATTGGCGATGACAGAAGGTTCCGGTTCAGGACATTGACCTGGTGTTGTTGAATTAATTGGCGGCGTTTGAGCGCGAATTCCGAAGACGGTTAATACCAAGAATGATATCACCTTGAGATGGAAGTTCGCCGTTGACGGCAGTGCTTAATGAATGAGATTTCAATTTGTACCTGGGTTTCGACACCTTAAGATACGTTGGAACCACTAAGTATAAGATATGACAAGTTTGATCGAATTAGTTTTTCAATTTATTATGGTACAAGCCTATTTTATCGGGCTGTGACGAATGCATCAAGAGCATCGCGCGAGCTTAACTCAACATAGACTTGGCCTCTAATTATATAAAATTCATACAATACTTCCAATTAATATCTTGTAATTCGATTCAAAGCTTAACTATTTATGCAAATTTTTTCGGTTGGGCTATGTCAGTGCCTTTAGGGTAATATTGAATAATACCTCCGATGTATTTTGTATTCAATTGAGGATCGTTGGGCGTGCCGCGTGGACGAGATAATCCATATACTTTGAGCAAACGTCCTTCGTTTTTACATCTGGTTACAAGTTGAATCAGCTTGAAGTACATCTGACATTATCACCGAAATATTAAAGCAAGCAAATACCTATCAGAGAGTACCACACGTAATTAACAACAATGTTTTTGTCACAACCTACCTTCATCCTGATCGATGCATGGAGGGTCAAGCGTTTCTTTTGCGTTAAAGTTAATCATATCTAATAATTCTTCGCATAGTATCTAAAAGAAGATTATAAATGAGAATTAAAGCACGAAAAATGTAATGATTCTTTCCTTTTTCCTTCTTGCTTTTTATTACCATTTAATACTATCGTTTGTGACTGAATCAGTACAATTTTGAATTGTTTGAAATGCTATGCAGTGATTTTCTAAACTCGAATTCCTTCTCATTTTTCATCCATATCCTTCTATAATGCCAGATATTTGTTAAGAGACCCAAAATAGATACTAAGATTGCCATCAAAAACATATGATTTCGTGTAACCAGAACCGTACTAAAATCCCTAAGAAGACCTGCACGCAATGTATGGTATCCCACAACTATTATCGGGCCCAAACAGAACCATATTCCGGCATACTTGGATTCGTTTGCCGTATATTTAGTGATTCCAATTAGGGTTGACCCAAAGAACGTCAAACAGAGCATGTAAACTGCGTATGCTGTCATATACAACAGACCGCTAGGAAACAACAATACTATATTCAGGAAAGCAGGAATTGCCAGCAGCACAAAGCCTAACTTTGCGTATACCCTACCTCCTTTCCAATGCCTGAGTGTATTTATCAATGTAAATACCGTGATGCAGTTCCGCAACATCTTACCGATGCTGACATTCGGGTTGATAAGTTCAGTCAGTAGAGAAACACCGATATCTTGCGCGATGGACCGATGGATTTCCAATAAACCCATAATTTCAGGCTTTATCTTTGGATCGCCATGACTAAATATCTTTAATCCCAGAAAGTTGCTCCACAGTATTTCAAAGTTAGACGGACCTAAGGCCATTAGAAGCCAAGTGACTAAGTTATTCGGTAAGCGATACAAGCGACACAGTTTCGGAGTCATATAAATCGAATGAATAACAGATATTAATATCGGCAAAAATGTGACAGAGTAAACAATGATTGGTAAGAGTATTAAGTTGTTGTCTATTTCCGTCGAAAATGCGATGGCAATACGCGAAAGGGAAGAATAAGTTGAAAGGATTGAAATCGATAATGATGCAACTGGTTTAGCCCGTTGTTTACGGTCAAATGTTGAAACCATGACAGCTATTATACTGAATATCATCAGTATCATAATGTCCAAATTTGACCTGATGCTCTTGAAAAAGACAGTCCAATTATTTTTCAACCCACACTGCCAAATACCACTGAAGTTTGATTCGAAATCGATACTCATTTTGCTATCCCCCAGGACACAGTTTTCGACCGCGCCATCTCCCGCAATATGTATTACTCCTTCTAAGGGACTCCGTTTATCCGGTAACACTACGAGGTCTGTCGTGCGATTCACAATGTAAAGGGCAATAGAGGGTACCGCTCTAGACCTCAACGAAATAAATTTGAAATTGTTCCTGCAAGTAAAGGAAGGCGGTAATATTGACGACTGAAATATGAGACCGCTGGTGCTACGAGGATAAATTTCTTCTAAATGTACTTTACAATTGACGAAGAGTATGTCCATCGGCCGGTAACCTTCGGGTATTGTTTCGTTTGCTGTATTCTTGAACTTCTCAGGGAAGCCTATGGTGCAATTTACCAAAGCAATGATATAAGACATTTGATACGTCCTTATTGCGGTGACATTTAGTGGTTCCCCATTCCTGTTGGAGCAATCAATTCGCAGAAAATGCCATTTATTGAATTCGTCCTTCGGAACATCGATGTATTTGTTGTATAGCGAACTCGTGTTGACAGGTTCAACCGAAATATTAACGCCTTTTTTATCTAGTAGGGGATTGCACGGATTATTGACGATGATAGATGGTAGTGGCTCCGAGCAATTTGTTGGAGGAAGAGATTGCGTTCGGACGACATGGCTCAAAATGGCCAATATAATGAACGAAATCAACTGAAGATGCATCTATAATGCCTCGCAATTGTAGTGGTTACGGAAATTCGATCCCAATAGTGTAAATTTTGCCCAGAGTCAATAGAAGGATTAGCTAAGGGAGTATGCATTCATCCACATTTACTTTACAAGAGAACGTCCTCTGGAAGAGTATTATATGTGGCAGCGCAAATCAAGCCGTGCACACGGCACGCACCGCGCCAGCTTATACACGCAGAGCCACCATAGACAATAATAATATAATGTAGGTTCTCAATCTCTCTATTAATGATTTGATATGCGACATCCAATTGCCGGCTTAGAAGTCTTCTTCGGCAATTGTCTACTTGTTGCTGTTTTTAGTTCTGTGAAAACTTTTCGAGCGATCTGCCCGTCCCTACCGAAGCTTACTATCAGATGCAAGATGTGGAAGAATTTTCCATTACAGCAAGAGTTAAGTTCGAACTCTAATTATATTACTGGACAGAAGTGTAAATTTTAAATAGAAACTTCAAAATTAATTCAAGACGATACACTCTTAAGAGGGAACGCCGATTTGGCCTGGCTGTCCGCTTTTATTGACATTCGTTCCTTCTGTCCCAACAATTCTCGCTCATCTTCCATCCAAAATTTTCCACCGCTTTGCTCCTTTGCAATCAACTGCGTTCTCTCCATTCTTATCCTTATTTCTACATGGTCTTTTCCGAAATGAACCTTCGGCCGCAAAACGTGTTTCCCATGAAGGCCTGGTTTTAGTGGGGATACATTCCACAATGAATAAACTGAGAAGATTTGAGGTTTTTGTTTTCTTTCGTCAAATGACAGAAGAGTATAAAACCGATGATGAGGAGACCAAAGTCTTTGTGTGTTTTGGGCTTATTTTGTTGAGGAGAGCGTGGAATTGTGTTCTAGAAAGAGTGGATTTGATCGAACGTTAGTTGTATGTTTGGGTGCAGAATGGCTCTTGCGAGTTGACTTTTCAGCTTGCTATGATTCCTGGATGGAAGTGTGTTAGATTTTTTTCATTTCCCTTGTTCCGTCTTTTCTCTTTTATTATTTAGCAGTAACTAGGGAGAAATACGGATAGAGAGGGATGAAAAAAGTCAAGGTGATTAGAATCGAGGTTCGGATTGGAAGTATTTCGCCGTCCTTGTAAAAAAGGAAGTGTGAATATTTCGATGATGGTTTTAAACTTGATCTTATATGATTGACTTTTATCTTTCGCATTTCTCCATTGCATGTATTTGCCTATCCTTTTTATGCTAAACTATTACATGTCTGTCTTTCGAATTGGCGAGTTTTGTTGATAAAAATATTCTGGAGGATAGTCAATTTTTCTGAAGTTCAGCAGATAATGTTGCGATGCGACAAAGGCCGATATGATAGAATCGGAATCCCTTGTATAAATTTACAATTTATTTACATCCCACACTGATGGCACCCCTTGGGAATGATAACTGACTCTATCCCAGTGTCATTGGATCATTCAGTCTCCAGCACCTTCGTCAACTCATTCATCAGTTCCTTTTTTACATTTTCCGGGACATTCCCTATTACGAGATCCAAAAAAATGACATGACAAACCGCCGAAAGGCAAAAATCAATGTACAGGTTTTAGTTTAAACAAGAAACAAATTGAGCAAGATCCAGAAAAACCATACTTTGAGCAAACTCCATCACATCATTCAATAAACTATCCACTGACACATTTTCGATTCCTTTCTCCTGAATTCGTCCTATTCCGGTACCGTAAAAGATGAGATAGGCATAACACCCGAAATTAATCAACACCGATACAAGACAAGCAAAAAGTTAAAAAGAAAATCATATAGTCAACTTGATATGTGATTCATTCCCTCCAACAAGAGATAACGGGCAATGTACTGACAGGATTTGAGTGTAGAAATAAAAGTCAACTTACCCTGGACTTTTGTTCTGACGTTGTCTTTCCAACCACACTCTATCAACTTTTGTTTTAGCAGCTGCTTTAACCTAATTCATTTCAATAGTTTGAGGAATATGATAATTGTGGAAAAAGAAAAATCATCCATGAGAACTTTTCGTTACTCTTTATAGTTCCATTTCGCTTATCGGGTTCTGTTTGGATCCAAACTAGATTTCGAATGAATGAGCCGATTATCAATGTTAACAAACCTTTCTTTCTCACCGCTAGCGACCAATTTTTCCATCAATTGCTGCTTTTCTTTGTCCATCTCTATTCTTTTGGTAATTTCGTAAGTTGGTTGTGGATTGTGAATGGGTCCGGTGGTCTGTTGGTCCGCGTAGTTGGCGATGGCTTGAAGATTGAATGGATAAAAATCGAGAATATCGGATATATTAATAGTAAAGCAAGGGGAAATGATGATGGCACTTTGTTGCTTCTGGGTGCGGAGTTTGTGACTTCTTGTTAAGGTGGTCGGAAGAGTCCGTGTCTTACATCGACTTTTTTAAGGTCCATTGTTCGTAGTCTGATCGAACTCAATAAACCAATGTGAGATAATTAAAACTCTCTTAATGAAGTTTCGGATGATTGTTCAATTAGATTATTATTTAGAATACAATCAATACACAAATTTGCTGAATGAGTTTGGTAATTTTGGACAATTTGCTGCACTCCAATTCTCGTTTCCATTTTTCCCGATTTCGGAAAAGATTACTCCTCCAAACTTGGTTAAAACTATCGATCATTGAACTTCTCAGATGTCACTCAATTTTGCACTGTCTTCTTTGACCCCAACATTTCATCACAGTGTTGATTAATAACCCGATCTGTCTGTTTCCTTTACATCAACCCACCGCTACCGCCTGCTTCCCTCTGTGCGCGGCCAATGTACGATTTTGACACTATGTTCCAGGCTTCCATGTATCGGTCCATACATTTCGCTAGGCATGTCTGTTGGTGATTAAGGTTGATATAGGTCGGAGTGGCAACGCAAATCGTAGAGAAAATAAAAGTTGGTTTTAGGATTTAAAGAATGAAAGTGAAGATTAAAAAGAAAAACCGAACCTGTTCAGAAGAATCTAATCGTGCTCCCGGTTTCGTAATACATTTGTTGAAGCATTTATCACCCATTTTCTATTTGAAGTGGGAAGTCAGCAATCGCAGGAAACATTTCAATAGTATCATATAGAATATAAATCAGGAGACTGAAATCCGGGACTTACATTCACCAGTTCCTGAGCGTTTGCCAACGCCAACTCGGATTTAACTTGATCCATAATCTGTTGTTTCTTGGCATCTAGATTGGGGTTGCTACCACCTCCAAGACCAGACAATCCTCCTAAAGATGATGCACTATTGAATCGTGAATTTAGAGTATTCCGATTCATAACAAACGTTGATAGATTAAACGAATTTGGTATGGAGTGAATCATCCGAGGGGGTTATATTGGTCGAGATAAATGCAAACGAGACGAGAAAAGATGAGATGTTTTGTGAGCACAAATACTCTTGACACATAGTACGAAACAACCGGAAATCAAATCGGAGAAGAGAGATACCGGAACTAAAAACAAAAAAGCAGGAGTAAACGGAAGAATGAAAATTTGACGTACCCTCCAAAGCCGTAGTCCGACATTTATTATTTCAAATTGGAAATTTCAACAAATAAAAAAGATTCCGAAGATGAAAATATCTTTCGGTATATCAAGCAATAATTTCAATAGTTCCACCTAGTTCGACCCCAAGTGACGTCAATTGGAATTGGTAATTTACTGTAATCACGTGAATATTGCTATGGCGACATGGAAACGCGAATAGTGGAATCCAGAAAGCAGAGAATAAGAAAAGTATACAGATATAATATTACCAAAAGCGGTTTTCCATTATGAAATGATATCGCTGATATCCGTTTAACGGTTTTTTTCGTGTAACAACTGTTTATTTGTAACTACATAAACCACACATCCCAATTTACTTGTTACGAAAGCCAAAACCTCTGGATTACTCCATTGCAAGAATACAAAAATGATATGGCACACAGTTTCACTATACTTATATAATTACTTGAAGTGATATGATTTAAGATCAGCTTCGACCTAACATCTCGGCAAAACTCTACTAACCAAACGGTTTTGAATGGTTGAACGACGATACTTGAGAAGCCATTTTGTGCATAGTTGATGTCATTTCCCGTATTGAGATTTCCTTCTAGCTTCTCTCATCAATTTTGGTCTTTTTCGGTTTGGTCCACTAATACTTGATTTGACCGGCTTGATAACGTCTAACTGCTTTTCAGAACTCGAAACGCGCCGTTTTCGAGGATTCGAGGAGGACGACGATTGCTGTCTCACAGGCTGTGATAACGGTGAGCGACGTTTGGCGGCGAGCGATAATGTAGCTGGAACGGTACTTAAATCTGGCTTCCTTTTGTCACTTAGAGGTGACTTTGATGTCTGATGTTGAGCGTTGGCTTTCACAAACGATGTCGGCGTATCCATGACTGTATTTTCATCATTGCCGAGGTCGTCATTTTTTCTCTTAATTGTACTTTTGCATTGAGGAATATCAGTCAAGGACGGAATATTTGGTCCATGAAGGTTGAGGAATGGCGTTGGAGTGTCGGGTACGTTTGAGGCCGCCGCTGACGAGGAATTAAAGGAACGGATCATGTAGTTGGTTGGAGGTGGGTTTAGCGTAGATTTTTTTCGGATACTCGAGTTTGAGTTATAATAGGGACTGTCGCTTTGGTTGTCATCCGATTCTTGTTCATCTTCTGACTGGTTGTCACTGCTGTTTTCCTGATCGCTACGTAACTGATTGTCATCCTCATCTCGCCAAGAATAACGTTCATAAGTATCGTCTGGTTCTGGGTACCAGCCTCCTTCACTAGTCTCATCATCATCATCATCCTCTTCACTTATGTCACTTCGACCTTCTTCTTGGTCGTCGTCACTTCCAAATTCCTGCATAAGTAAATACGCCATCATCAGGAGACGGTTTCGGTTCCTGGTATGAATCAAGTAGCAAAATGGTAACATGTATAGTGGATTATTTCGACCATATCGAAGCATAAGGTACATCAAAGCTAAGTCCATGTCGTATGTCGCTTAGACAACTTTGGCCGCTGACGGATCAGAAAAAACAAGAAGACAGGGAGGGCGATGTTCGTCGCTTCAAGAGCAGTTTTTTAAATGCACAACTATGGAAACAAATGTTGAGGAATTGGAAATGATTTCTGACTCACTCTGATCGGCGACTCATTAAGGTTAAGATTGAGTTGTGATGTCAAAGAATCTAAAGCTTGAGATCCAAACTTGATTGATTCACCGACCGCCTGGGAACCGTTGACATCTCTATTGTCAACACACTCTCGGTAATTTAATGTATAATACAACATCATATCTGAAATCAAGCTGTAAGCTGTCATAGCATTGAGAGTTCTCAGCGCTATAGTGTGTTATTTCTAGAATTAGTTCTATTCATGAAAATGAATGTTTGCAGAAAATAACGGTAAGCACCAATAGGAACTGACAGGCGTGTTTCTGAATGCCCAACGTCAAAATCAATTCTGCGTTACAATACATAAAGATAAAGTAAAAAAAACGACCTCGACGGCCGATAATTTTATTATAAGCTGGGGTAATGATTCTTTACTTTTGTATTTTCCAGCCTTACTTTGTTTGTAGTTTCATTTTGGACAGATTCTCGATTGTCGGCTAACTTTCTTTGTAGTTTCATTTTGAACAGATTCTCCATTGTCGTCGACACCTCCGCCTTGTGGCAATTGTCATATTGAAACTGCTTACTATCCGCTTCCTGTCAGATACAGCATCAATATAGACTGATTTTGCGCTGATATTTTTATTTGTCGATTCAAATTTCTAGAATCCATCTACACAATGACTCCGCTTCGTGATGTACCAGTAATGCATTTAACGCGGTTGCAGGAATTAGCTTAAATGCATTGCAACCTTGAAGAATCGAAATGGACTGCACCACCTGTTGCTTTAAAAACCGACAAGATTAAAGCTGCAACATGAAATAGCCCGTAAGAGCATTTCTCTGTAGCGACAGTTAGTGACACCTACCAGAGAGAATGAAGAAATTCTACATAATACTGTCTGTGACGAATTTTTTGATTCAGCAGATATATGCAGGAATTTTACACCGCAGGGATGTATCTCTAGGCAAATATCACATTGAATTAACTTCAGTTCCCCTGCCGACAAACGATACATTCCGTTACTTGGACATTTTGGATGGTAAACTAGACTTTACGTACACTTATCCATCCTCCGCTGGAGATGGCGTAGACATATATATTGTAAGTCACTACTCTCACTGATTGTACAGGCAGCACTAATGCTAGTACATAATAACTATATTTCGTTAACGCAGCTTGATACTGGGATTCTTACCAATCATACATATTTTGGAAGTCGGGCCAAAATGATAAAGAATTTTGTGGAAGGTCAGCCTGACACTGACCTACAAGGTCATGGTACGTTGCCTAGTCTTACATTTCACCATTTGATTATCCCGCCCTCTTATCTAATTTCATTGTTGGGCAATTAATTTTATCTTTTAAATTCTAGGAACTCATGTTGCTGGCATAGCTGCTATGGTTGCCCGAAAGGCGAACATATTCGGCATAAAAGTAGTAGGTAAATTGATAATAAGTGATTCATGTCATTTTATTTTACGTTATAATTCTGATAACTTGCCACACATTGTAGAAGGGAAATTCCCCGAGTCTGATACCTCTGTTGCAATGAGGAGGATCGTTCAGGGCATCAGTTCGCCACGGAGCAGATAAAAAGGAATGGCCGACCTTCCGTCATTAACATGTCCATTGGCAGCAATGTGGTGATGCCTGCAGTTGGTATGTAGTATAGCGTGACATTGCCAATTGATTGAATGTTTATAATTTTATTATTTTGAAAATCACATTAGAACAAGCTATGAAGCAAGCAGCCTCTCTAGGCATTCCTGTCATTAGAGGAGCCGGGAACGAAGGCGTAGACGCATGCCAATTAACCTTGTCCGACGAACCGGCAGTAATAGTAGTTGGTAATTCGAATTCCAATAACACTCGGTCACCGCGATCAAACTATGGTACATGCGTCGATATATTCGCCCAGTACGTGTCGATTTTATTACAATTAATTCCGTAATCGATCTACCTAACTTAGATTCTTATGTTTATAAGGGGAACAGAGATTTTTTCTGCGTCGCCCCTCGACGTTAACGGAAGCAGAAACCTAACTGGCACATCCATGTCGTCACCACTTGTTGCAGGTATCGTGTCGATCCAACTCAATTTTCTGCCTCCATGAACTTTGCTAAACATAAGACAATTTTCTTCTGATACAGGAATCACATCTATACTGTTATCTATGGGAGCACCTTCAAATGATTTGCTGAATCAACTTCGCCAAATTTCAAACACCATGTTAAAACCAACCCCACCGGACCGCTTTGATCATAAAGTTGCTTCATTGGAATTACTTGTCAGCCGAAATCAAGGCAAATAAACATCGGATTTTCCAAGGACGAAACCTTTTGATGGTGCACATTTAGTTCAAGCATTGGCCATACTTGTTATTGCATTTTCATGATTGTGAGTGGACATTGCAGTATATGCAAACTTTGATATAAAAGAAAATTATAGAATTCCGTAAATTTGCGAAATGGCGAAGAATCGTTAAAAGACGGAAGCCTGCTCGGTTCCGACTGTCCCAGTCAAAAATGCCATTCCCCATACATTCGATGTCGACGTCAATCTGCTTGATCAGGCAACGCAGGAGGCCGTCCACCCCATTGAGTATCTTATCTGATCAGTGCATCAAGAGAACACAACAATCCAAAAACACATGAGATTTCTTATTATCAATTTATCACAATTGAATTTTTTCCGCTGGTTTGTTGATGCGGACTGATTAGCCCGTGAATTGAAATGGTTCACCCGTTCACCAAATGGTTCACAGGCAGAATTTTCAGCCACAGTCGGAAATTGATGAATTCCGCCTTCTGGCAAACAACACAAAAATTCCTCTTTTTATCAATACACACATTCTAACCCTCGTTCTAGCGATATCTCTCGTCTACATCCTCACAAACAACCCAAACAGCAACCCTTCTATCCACACAATGTCTGCCATCCCTTGCGCCGCACCCCCCAAGTTCAGAGAAGAACTCGCCGCCACCGCAAAGGCCATCGTTGCCCCCGGAAAAGGTACCTATAGGGACTCATTTGTTGTTAGGGTGATCAATAAGAGCGGATTGGTCTGCCATGTATTTCGGTTGTGGTGGTAGCTTATGTACAGTTGGCATCCTCAGTCCGTTAGACAGCTTGAAGTGCTCTTCTTGTTTATCTCTGAGGATCAACACGTCCATCTACAATTGGGGATTTTTTGGGTGGTGTAAACAAACAGTGTGGAGAAGACTCGGATGACTAAATGATTGTATAATTTCCCCAATCAATCGTTTCGCTTTGTTAACATTTAGGTATCCTTGCCGCCGATGAATCGACTGGTACCATTGGCAAGCGCTTTTCTGCTATCAATGTTGAAAATGTCGAACCCAACCGAAAAGCCTACAGAGAACTTTTGTTCCATGCTGCTCCCGGCGGTAAGTATAATGCATCGTCTATTTCCGACTAAAAACCAGGGAACTGATAGATTGTCTTCTTACATAACTGACTAGAATTGAGCAAATATATTGGTGGTGTCATTCTCTACGACGAAACTATCCGCCAAAACGATTCCAACGGCAAACCCCTCGCCAAAGTTTTGAGCGAACAAGGTATCATTGTCGGTATCAAAGTCGACAAAGGTACCGTCACATTGAGCGGAACCGACGAAACCACCACCCAAGGTTTGGATGGTTTGAAGGAACGCTGTGAAGAATACTACAAAATGGGTGCTCGTTTCGCTAAATGGTTTGTATTTCGTAATCAATCATTCTTCGTGTAATCTAGAGCGTTTAGCTCATTAGTTTACTTTGTTTTATGCACCATATAGGCGATGTGTACTCAAGATTTCTGCCACACAACCATCTCCTCTTTCCATCTTGGAGAATGCCAATGTTCTCGCTAGATACGCCTCCGTCTGTCAATCCGCTGGTCTCGTCCCCATTGTTGAACCTGAAATCTTAATGGACGGTGACCACGATTTGGAAAAGGCCATGTTTGTCGCTGAAAGAGTTTTGAGCGCCACTTACAAGGCTTTGAACGATCATCATGTCTACTTGGAAGGAACATTGTTGAAACCCAATATGGTTACCCGTATGTTACACCCTTACATATCCGAATTCTTCTGGTCTTCCATTAAACAATATCTTTCTCCAATCCTTCGCCGTTCCCAGCTGGTGTCTCTTGCCCCAAAAAATATACTCCTCAAGACGTTGCCCTCGCTACCGTCACTGTTCTCCGTCGCACTGTCCCCGCTGCTGTTCCGGGTGTCACTTTCCTTTCTGGCGGTCAATCCGAAGAAGAAGCCACTCTCCATCTCAATGCCATGAACCAAGTTCAATTACTTCGCCCATGGGCCTTGACTTTCTCTTATGGTCGTGCTCTTCAGGCTACTGTATTGAAAGTCTGGAGCGGTAAACAAGAAAATGTCAAGGCTGCCCAAGACGCTTTGGTCAAGCGCGCCAAAGCTAACAGTGAAGCCGCTCTTGGTAAATATGCTGGTGGTGCCGCCGGCGAAGGTGCCAAGGAAAGTTTGTACGTCTCCAACTACAAATACTAGATGGTTGGAACTTTTGTCAGAAGTACCTAGGTAGACGTAGCTATGGTTGGTAGACCTGATAATGCGTCTTGCAATTAAATGTATTTTTGTCATCTTTGTTGTATATACATAGATGAAGTATAATCAATCTGTTGAATCACGAACTTAGAAAATAATTGGTGTTATTTTACCTCTTTCTCTATTGAAACTCAGTAGTTTATTGCAACCCAACAGCGAACCAAACTTTACACAGTTCTTCGTTTGCCACTAAACCATTTTATTTTGATTACATACGTGAACTGCATTTCTTTATTACACTCGGAATTACACAAATGCAACGGCCATAGAAAGAAACAACATCATTGTCGTTCCTCGCAACGGCTTTCGTCCCTGAGACTTAGCTGCCTGACTTCTGGCCGAATGATTAATCATTTCTATAGAGGCGACTTTGTGTGTTGCATTGTCCATTTTGTCGGGAATTAAAGTGGTGTTTGTCATTTCGAACAGCTGATTTTGAATATCTTTGGCGGGAGTTCCCATTGATAATAAAATTGCGACAATTCCTGTACGAGACCATGTATGATTTTAGTACTCTCTATATAAAGCGAAAAAAGAATTCAAGGGCGATCAAGGAAATCAGGTTTGACGAGTGGTGCTGCCTGTGAAGTTCCGGTAATGACCTTGGTACTGTTAATATCGGTATTCCACGCGGACATGATATCGGTTCCCCTAGTAATTCATTAGAACGTATGTTAGACTAATACTGGCAATATTAATAGTTAAAGCATATCAATAACTCACTGAGCAAATATATCGACACAAGGACCATAGTTTGAGGCTTTTGATTCCCCGATCGTTCTTGTATTATTTGGTGTTGCGCATCCAACTGAAATCGCAGAAGGTTCGTGACTAGCGCTCGTTTGGCAAGCGTCTATGCCTTCGTTTCCGGCATTTACTATAACTGGGATACCGGCCGCTGTAGCGTTCCGGACGGCATCGTCTAATAGAAGTTTTTTGGGATGAATTAGTATGTTGCATGCGAATAGATTGAAATTAGATATTAAGTACCGATAGATTTTACAACCACGCTCGCACTGATAAGTGATAGACATACTGATGACAGATAACCGTCCGCTCTTTTTGATTTGTTCAGAGGCGAATTGTATACCTTGAACTAATGATTCACTAGGTTGTGGGCCGCTACCCGCTAAAAAACAATTGTTGAAATCAATAAAGTTTAAGAAGTTAGACTGAATGTGGTGCAATTTACCCACGACTTTTATTCCTAGAATGTTTGCTTTTCTGGCGACCATCGCTGCTATGCCAGCGACATGGGTTCCTATTAGCGATTCAGTAAGAATTAAATCAGCAAATAATGCTAGTATTGTTAAGACTAGACTATTTCGAATTAAATCAGTATAAGTACCGTGTCCGTGCGTATCTGTATCTGGTTGACCGTCGATCAAATTTTTGATCATTTTAGCCCGTCCTCCAAAGTATGTGTGATTAGCCATAATCCCCGTATCAAGCTACAGTATTAAGAAACAATTTTTTCATTTACAAGCGTCTTTGACATCATATTATGAAGTTATATACCAACTTACGATGTATATGTCAACTCCATCCCCGGCGACCGCAGGGAAAGTATAAGTAAAGTCTAATTTCCCATCGAGAATGTCCAGGTATCGAAGTGAGTTATCCTTGGGAAGCGGGACTGATGTCATATTTATCTCGCCCAAATCATTTTTTGAAGCCGTTGCACATGATGTGTTCCAAACGAAGAGTCCGAAAGTCGTGAGTGCCAAACGAAATTGTTTATACATAGTGATTATGAGTGTCTGTCGATGCAATGACTTTTTGAAGATATATGCAGGCCTTCTTTTTTGTCGATTTTTTATGTCATTCAGTGGGCAACGGCATCAGTTTCGCTTTCATGGATTACGCATACGCGAGATTCCTCTGTATCCGCACCTCCGCAGATTACGGTTGAAAGAAATACCGTGAAGCTTATCAAAAGAGACACCAAACCGGTTCAGCACACAATTTGATCATTTAATATGTGCTCATATTATTGATCGAATGTAGATTTATTGTAATTGAATCATAATGTGGAATGTGACGGTAATTCTCTTCGAATAATGTATTTGAAATTTTCATTCACAAATATTCACATCGATTTTGATAACGATACAGTATAGCGACAGCAATTCTCCTAAGACCTAAGAACTTATAAATATATTTTAACTTATTTAAATGTATGGCATCGATAAAAATGTGGCTTTATATAATGAAAAATTTTCAATTCTCTGCACCCATTCTGGTGTAAGAGTGGGGTCAGACTGATCACCGCAACATCCTTTCCAGACATCACCAGTGACCCTACAAAAAGTGGGTTAATATTTCAAGAATGGTATATATCTTTTAACCAAGAAAGAAACAAACCAAATAGAAAACCAAGTATACTGTGGTTCATCGAATGTCAACTTCCTCTCACTTTTTGTAAGTTCAACACCATTTTCGTAGTATTTCGCAGTTTCTCCGTCGTATGTAATGCAGAATTCGTATTTAGTTTCCGTACGTGGGTATTCAACGTAATTGTCATTACTTGCACCGTCGACAAAAGCATTGGTGATGTATTTTCCAGAACTGCCCATCATTTCGAAATCTTGTTCGTCATTGCCTTTATTCCATGAAGCGGAATTCCTTCCAAGCGTCTAATATGTGGAAGAAATGATAAATGAATTTCAACGCCATTCAATATTTGCTAAGAGGACAAAATAGAAGACTTACGTAGAACGTCATAGCAACCCCGCCGTAATCCTCGCGTGGCAATGACACTGTTGCGCAGGCAGTACCAGTGTTATAAGTGACATCCGAAACAATGCTCGAACCACCCTCAGCTTTTCCAGTATTTTTCAAAACCAGGTCGACACTCCCGTCAGTTCCTTGAACGACCTTCGGTGCGTACACTGAAAAAGAGACAGGGACTTCTTCTCCAATTGCAAAATCTGGCTTATTGGGGAAGGCAGGAAGGGTGACCTTCTTATTTTGTGCGACCTCTGTATCAGGGGATGGAAATGGTTTACCATGAGATAGAGCGAGTATGGAAGAGAGAACGATGGTTGCGGCAATAGTAAATTTCATATTTGTGTTCGTTGTTCAATATTTTTTTTTGATGGATCGGTAGCGAACTAACGAGGAATCCTGGTATTTAAGTACTCGTTACATCACGAATCAGATGCCACGTTTTTGATGATAAATTACATCGCATATAAACCACCGTACATCATTTCTGAATGCCGTAGTCACAATCATGTCGCAGTCGAACGACGATTTTGCGACGTTTCGCTTTAATTGTTACCGAGTTGTTCGGAGTGCGAATCAAATTTCACCAGCCGCGTCCGTTGCCTTTTGCGAGTCGGACATGATAAATCAGGTGTTTAGAGAAATAATTCGTGCGAAGAATAAATGCATTCTTTGTCACAGCGAGCTAATCATACAGTATACGCAACAGGGGCACCGCTGCAAGTGATTCAATATCAGGCAGCATGTTAATGTCTGACTCCTAGGATTCAATTAAGCTGTGTGAAGTGTGTTTAAAAGAACGTAACAATAGCAACGCAAAACAACCCAATCTCCGTATATCATACAAAACGTGCTTTTTAGTTTATCTGCGGGCGAAAGGGAAGCAATAATACTTGATAATACAACAATATTGCTATCTACCGTCCGCTTTGTGCCGCCGGTCTGGTTTTGTTATGTCAGGCAAATCAAAATGGTTGCGTCACTTTCAATGCAGTCGATTTTGTCCATATATTTCTTCTTTAATCAATCCAAATGATTAGGCAATATTAATAACAGAATCTGCTATACTTGAGGATGAAAAGCGACAGCAGAGATTTGAGTTTAATGTTCTCTTGTCTCGCGAGATTCAGCAAAGGAAATGTAAGAGTTGATGCTGCCATACGCGCCCAGCCCATGAATACAAGGCGTTAGTGAATGAGGATTATGAATGGTGATAAATGCGGCACGTAATGTGCTTCTCAGGAGTCCTGTCTTTGCAGTCTAGAATATCGCGGTGTGGTGCTACAACGGCTGTAGTTCGTGGCGGAAGCCCGTATGGACCCTAAAAAACGTATGGAATGATATGGAACTATCGTGTATGGGCAAGAGCAATGAAGATATTTATGACGTCGTTATTAAACCTCAAGCAGGATCGTGCTGTATTGTCGACTTTCAAAATTATCATCATCCTGCAGTCATGAAAATTCGGATTCTGCTCAATTCAAGACAATGTCCGCCTTACCTGCGGAGATAAATGGATTACACACACCCCTCACGTTACCAATAAAGTACAGTTTCGGCCTGGTCACCATTTTCCTTCGCTTGCACTGACCGTTGAGTAATGCCTTCCTCCGACTTCAGCACAAAAACCGAAAAGCCAGAAGCCACTCAGAAACCCACCTCGCCCAAGATAGTATTTAAAGAGGACGACTATCTTGCTGAAATTCGACAGCAAAACTATATAGAGCCAACACCTTCTTCCATCCGAGACAAGAATTACGAGTCGGCTATTCCTGAAGTTCTTTACGGTTGGCGTCTTAACCTGAAGGTATTATGGGATGTCAAAATTGTCTACGTGTTTGAAGCCACCATCTTGCGTAAGTACTGATTCAGTCTGTTGGCAATGTCTTTATTCCGCATATTTGCTAATGGAGTATCGAAGTTCATTATCTTCTCGGTCCGTCAGCGAATACAAATTGGGATTATTTGTTTATTCCTGCACTTTGTGGGATTTGTGTCCTTGTCGCATTGTCCTTGCAAAGTGCTAAACAAAAGCAACAATTGTATTATGCTTATCTCACGCAGCATGTGTTGATTGATTATCATAATTGGAGGTGGTATTTCCATGTTGATATGATTATGGTGGTACTTTTAGCCCTTGTTATAGCTTACTGCTGCTACGACAAAACAAGCAAAGTCAGTAGTTTAGGCCCCGTATTATCACAAACCATCGGTCTCCTATCGATTATCTACACTAATGTGATTAATCTTGAGGCACAACTGATTAGCTTTTCGAAGTTGGTAAGCTGATTTTTAAAAGTGATATATCCGTTTTAGCCGACATGACTGACACCAAGTAATTCGCACTGCAACTTATAGGCTGAAAATGAAGCCACAAGACGCAAAGTTACCGAGGGATGGTCTGACCTGGAAGTAGTGACGGAAGATGTCTTAATCGCCTACTTAAACTATACTAAACAGAAGCTCGACCGACTTGTAAAGCTGCACAAGGCACCCTTTTGGGGTGGCAAATCAATGGTCGTGAAACCCCCCATTCTTGTCAGCAGGGCGGATCTCTTGAAATTCAAAGAGAGCCAGAAGGATTCGATTAGACAGCTGAGTTGGATACATTCTTGGTCCTTCGTTACACCGTACGCTCACATTTCACAGAATCTTGTACGGTATTACACAGATGACAAGACCAATGCGCGCGGGTTGAATTCGAATGTTAGAAAATCTGCTGTAATCCCATATAATCCAGAGACTAAAGCTGGTGTCAAGTCCAATCATATTGGTAATGTGGGTCATGTCGACCCGACAGAGAAGGTATAATGTTTGCGCTGAGTGTTAAGGATAACTAAAGTAGAAAATCAAGTACAATTACCTGCTTTCGATGGAGCTTGAACTGCGAAAACTTGATCTGCATTGCTTCCAATAACGAAAGACGTAAATCATTACATAATGAATTATCCTTATTTGATCCTAAATAATAATGGGATATAATGGTTCATCTTATTTAAATTGTCTTGGCAGATTTAAGCTTCTAGCCATCCTTATATATTAAACATCAAATAATACATGAATTACTTTCAACCGAACTGATTTAAATTGATACAATCTGGATGGATCCGTTTAATTTGCATACTACAATACATAGCCGCGTTACAATAGAAGAAATTTGTTGTTGTTCTGTGTATATATGAGTAGTTTTCTTGTGCGGTAGAGCTCAAACTTCCGGCTGAAAGCATGTGATTAGTCTGCAGAGTATATGATAACATGCCAACATTATTCATACTTACTTGCAACTTTAATACCAAATATGCTGGCTTTTCTTGCTACCATGGCGGCAATACCAGCAGTTGCGGTTCCTAAAGTGATAAAAAGATATATGAATGGCATGATTAGCAATTTTAAAGAATTGTAGCATCAATTAAAATGGCGTATTTTGAACTCACCATGGCCTTCGAGATCAGTTGCAGTCTAGTTTTCAACAGTACTTTTGTCCGACCTTCGAAGAAGGTATTATTGACAAAAATTCCAGTGTCAAGCTTCGTGGTTTGTGGAAAATCACTAGGTTAGTGAACCATGAAATAATAAAATTCAAACGCAATGGAAAACACACTTACTAAATATATATCAGCGCCTTCGCCAGCTGCTGCGGGATATAGATATTTACCATCCGACTTCCCATCAAGAATGTCAAGATGGTGAAGTTGAAGATTCTGAGGCATTTCATATGTTGACAATTGCACCTCATTTATCCCCGTAGAGTTTCCATGTTTCGGGACTGAGGCACTGAAAATGGGTTGAACAAGAATACATGATAAGGTAAATAGAAAGTAGGCAATCATTGTTGTATTTGACAATTTGGTTTGGGCATCAAGCGGTTAGTCCTTCCGTACGCCCATGGCTTATATCATGAAGATGAAGATGAAGAAGATGACAAAGCGGTGAGGCTTCATCTCATTTACAAAAAAACTGTTCTACTTCTTCTTCATTTTCATCTTCATGATATAAGCCATGGGCGTGCGTCCAAAGTATTCTCTGAAATGTAGGTGCCAAAGTGTTATCCGTGCTTTTTTACCAGACGACGAACCGAGAGACCTCAACCAATACAAATTGCGAAAGCGGGTTTTCGATCCGGAATGTGGTCCTCGCATTCACAGTTGTATAAAGGATGTTCATTTTGAAGACCAGCTGACAGATGAGAGTGAATGAGCCGAGTCATATGACGAACACCCTGAATGACTGAAAGGTCACAGCATCAATCAGTGACTGTAGTATTATATAAAATATTGATCTAACAAATATTTTCCACTCATGCTTACCGTGCCGCAACCTCCACAATCATGCATATCAGTCTATGTCTCTTAGAAGTTGGAATGCGCAAAGTGCAAGACAATTTAAGATGCGGATCAGCGATTGTGGTTAGACAGGGTTAGGCCGTTACGATGTGCCCAACTCGCATCGCATCATCTGGGATGCATGGAATTCCGTGGGGACAATGCATTCACCGGATACTGCACCCTCAGTCCAATCCATCCCATCCAAAAAATATCCACAGTAACTTACTACAGTAGTCAGAGAAACATTTATTGGAGTTCACACAGACCAAGTACTGTGGAAACAAACGGGAACGTATGGGATAATTCTGTAATCCTATTTTCCCTGTCTCACTTGCGGAACCAATGTACATTGAAGCAAGATCTGACATGTCATTTTTTTTCCCAGACACTTATTTTCATTCGCTTACTCGAAAAGACTACTTGTTTAAATCATTACAACTCAAGATAATAGAGGCTCTTCTCCGTCTTGGTAATCCGCTGATTCGGTGGATCGTTTTGCAAATCACACAGATATTTCATCCAGCATCCGCTATCTCGTTTCATACAAACTTTGAAATGTCAATGTCTTCGTCTGGACCACTGTTCAAAATCGGCTCAAAACTGAACTACAATCCACTCGTGCTGATTCTTCTCGTCGCTTCTTTGGTGGGGGGCGTGTTTGGTCAGTCCAGATGGCAAGATGTGTCAACATTCCACCCTTACTGCGTCCGACTATTCAGAAGCTGTGTGGAGTCCTCGTCCATTGGGGGTGTTGGTAGCGGTGACTACAACGTTGCAGTTGGAATTTGCGGCAACAAAATGGCTATTTGTACCTTTTCTGGCAATCTGATTTGGCCTTGGTCGTCTAATATCGGTGGCGAACGACCTGCATCCGCCTCTGTCGATGCAACCCCAAGATTAACTATGTATCGAAACGTTTTATCGGAATCGTCGACAACTGTAACGTCTACACCCTGGCAAAATTTGACAGATTTTTTACCCGACTGTAGAGCTGAGTTCCTCCGGTGCGTCGATACCCTTGGTGGTGTGCAATTTCCTTTGGTTGTGGGGACCTGTGGTCATGGGATGAGTGTTTGTACGCAAAGACAGGGGAGATGGCCATACGGAAACGACACTTCCGCATTTTGGCAACAGCCCTATACGAACGACCGATTGCAGCTCTACCAGAATGTCTACTCTGGTACCCTTGCTTCCACTAGGAACTGGCAGAGCCTGACTGCCTTCCTTCGATCGTGTCGAAATCTGATGACACAATGCGTAGCCGCTTCAGGTGGGGCATCAAGTGATATTGCGGTTGGTCATTGTGGAAATCGTATGGGGATATGCACATTCGAGAATATACTGTGGCCTCACACGTATGATGCCTCCTCTCCATACACTGTACCTTACGATGCGAGATGGCAACGATACGCCAATATCATGATCCCGATTGCTCGTTGGCAAGACGTAACATGGTTTTCATCCAACTGTACCGACAGATTTTCCGCATGTGTCTACGCATCAACAAATGCAACAAATGACGCGGTTATTGGAGTATGCGGAAATCAAATGTCTATTTGCACATTCAACAACAGTATCTGGCCGAATGCCAGTCAAGTACCGACAGCACCGGAATCATATACTACCAGATTAGGCATTTACCGCGCCATGTTCGAAAATATGTTGCCTGGTGCTCCATCATATCGCACATTCCCTCTTGTGATTTTGGAATTATACTCATTCTCATCGCATACATTTACGAATGCCGGGGCCGCAGGACGTTTTGGTCCTACATTATCTGCGAGCAGAGGGGCATACTCGTCACAACTATGGGCACAGAGCGATATTTTTTTCAGTATGACGATACAGGGTATCCAAGAGTGGACGGTACCAAGAGACGGAAACTATAGGATAGCCGTCAAGGGAGCGGTTGGTGCAGGGAGTGGGTCGTATTATGGTGGGAAGGGCGCTTTGATAGAAGGTACGTTCTTCCTCCAGAGGGGTGATGTGCTTGGCATTGTTGTGGGTCAAGCGGGAATTTTTGGACTCTGGGGGGGAGGTGGAGGCGGTGGTGGCTCGTTTGTCTATATCAGATCATCCAATACATTGTTGATTGCCGCAGGAGGTGGAGGCGGAGGGGGTCATGACGTTGGCTTCGGTGGTTTTGGCTCGTCCACTACTATCCCTGTGAATGGTGGTGGGTCAGGCAATGGTGGGTATTCAGGGATCGGGTATGGTGGAAATGGTGGCGCGTTTTCTATTGGTTATACTAATCATGGGATTAACGATGCCGCGGGGGGTGGTGGAGGATGGCTAGGGGACGGTGGAGATGGTGCAATTATCTGGACGGCAGATTATGTTGGGTATGGAGGGAAAGGACGACCTGGCAACTTTGTCGGGGGATATCATGTTCAGTTTGGAGGTGCCAGTAGATCTTCAGTAGGGGACGGAGGGTTTGGAGGAGGTGGAGGGATGGGTGGGTGGGGAGTCAGCGGTGGCGGGCGGCGGCTACACTGGTGGCGGCGGCGGAAACAACTTGAGTGGCGGTCCAGGACACGGCGGCGGCCAAGGCGGAGGGTCCTTCAATGCCGGAACTGACCAAGTCAACAGACCGGATAGCTGCTCCACCGACGGCTCTGTGACCATCACAGCATTATGAGGGAGCTGCGGCCTGGGATGACAATGCATTCAGTATGATATCGCTGTAAACTCTGTTGGATATGTGATTATTCACAGTTTTCCATATTGTGTATATGGTTCTCAACAGTTTCCCTTACATTCCACGTATGATCTTGACTTCTCCTGCACTGGACGCGGCCACACTTTACCGTTCACGGCTATTGACACATCTACAACAGTTTACCATGGAAGGGTATTATCAGAATCCCATAATCTCAGCATGAATCAATGCTGTTAAAAAGTATTAATTTCTCATGTACCGGGTTGGCGATGTCTCATTCTCACGCACAAATTCACAATTGGATCCATATACAATCAAGTCATGAGTCGTGACCCAACGCAAAAAACGCAGTAACATGAAACATAATTAAAAGTACGATTGAAAGTGCTTTCGATTAATTCAAAATTGCATTGCGCAGTCTTGCTGTCGTATCCATACTCCATAGTATTTCTGTAATCTTTGAGTGCAGTGAAAGTTGACAACTTCACACCAATAGCACACCATGCGGTGGCCGGTCCAACAACTCGTTATCAAGTACATAATTAGTCTTAAGTTTTCTTAGTTATTACAGTTACTCCGCTGGGTATATACAACATGTAACCATACACTTAATCATGAATACATTGTTCGGATGTCCGGTCACAAGAAGTTACCATTAATCGTACTTTGTAAGGATCTGTAATATATTGGGTAGAAATTTAGGCGGAAACCACGGAAACAGGAATGTATTGGAGAATACAAAACAGATTTACTAATGTTGAGACTAATTCAGAGTTGCTACAAGACTAATTATGCTACAAGATATTGGTGACGAGAAATCTGAAAGCATCATGCTAATTACTAAGGAACACAAAAGGCTGAGATCACAATCACATCACATCTTTAACTTCCTTTCGGTAAAGTTCATCTTAACTAAATTGACATTGATGTGAATCCTTACAGGATCACGCGGCCACACCTTATTTCATTCTTGGTTCCCGCTTGGCCGCGTACGATTAATCATAGTTGTGTCAACATACTGCATAGTAGATATCTGGGCTTCCCTACGGCGACGTCAAAAACCCTTTGGGATAAAAACGGTCGCATCATTCAAGTACCCGGTACCAGTACAACTGTTCTTGTCTCTTGCATAACACCAAATCCAGCAAACTTTCGAACCTGACAAAGGATACCAAGAATGCCAGATTTAGACGTCTCAAAATTCCTCACCGTCTCTCTTGATCTCATCCTCTTCTTCCGAAAATGTTTCAACTATTTCTGTAAACCGTTCAAATCCTCGGTCCATATCAGCCACATCATCCCAGAATTCGTTGCCACACAGGATATCAGGGTACGTCAATGGGCATAATATCAAACATGGCTTCGGCGAATAGTTTTTTGTATTGTTCCGGATTGATAAGAATTCTAAGAAAGGCTTAGTCTTCTTACCTTTGGAATGAGGTGGGAACGTTTCGAGAGAGTGGTTTTGAAAAAAAAAAGGTTCTGTACGGTTTGTATTTGAACAATCTCAATTCACAATTTACTGGTACTATTTTTACAATATTTAAAATTGAATGACTTTGCCGATAGATTATGAATCGTCTGATTTCAAAAGGTATCGCGTCAAAATACATCCCGATTTCCTAGAACTTGGGCTTCGTAGGTGACTTTGCCGACTTGAAGTTTTGAATGAGGTTCATAGAAACAACTTTTTGATTTTTATCACCGGACACGGTGAGATTGGTTATTTGACGCAGTTGGTTCAATAAATCCTTCGCGGGTACACCCATTGACATTAAAATGGCAGCAACACCTGTTTCAAATGATTGGTATACGTTAATGTACGAAGTTAATTCGATTAAGGAGACCAAGATGAATAATATTTACCAGCGGCTACTGGAGAAGCCTGTGATGTGCCTGTCGCTACGCCGGTCCCTTTGACATCAGTATTAGCGGCGGCTGTGACATTGACACCACTAAAGAGAAAAATTAGACAAATGTGTTAATGTAATGTTAGTAGTCGGGATGATGGATCTCGGTGTGCTTACTGGGCATATATATCAACGCAAGAGCCATAGTTGGAGGGACTTTCACCGGTCCACTTTTTGTTGTCCAATGCTGCGTTCCCAACAGATATCACAGATGGTTCACGAGATGGTGATGTCTCGCAAGCATCGATTCCGTCATTCCCAGCAGAAACAAAAACTGGGATACCAGCGGATGAAGCATTTCGAAAAGCGGCATCTAGAGAAGTTACGATTACTAAATATACGTTGTAGTGTATGTATCAATATGATCGTCTAATTACCGACTTCTTCAGAAAAGGGGCGTACTTTAATTGACATGTTGATGATTGATGGTCGTCCGCTTTTCTTTATTTGCTCCACTGCGTACTGCAAGCCCGATATGATTCTTCTCTTGGCAACTTCCCCGTCCTTTTCTCCTCCCTCTGGACCCCCAGTACCCGCTAATATTTCCAATTATTAGTCAACTGAAATAATCTTATCACCTGCTAAAGCTAAAGGATAACTTACCGGACACTTTGATACCCAATATTTTGGATTTCCGTGCGATTGCCGCTGCTATACTAGCGACATTGGTTCCTATATCAACAAATGAGAATAAATAAACACCAACGTGGCAACTGAAATGTTTAAAGTGACATACCGTGTGACACCAGATCCTTTGGTTCCTCATCGTCTACAAAATTTTTGAGAAATGATGCCCTCCCGCTGAACCAGGAGTGTTCCGTGTATATTCCGGAATCAAGCTACAATTTGACAAACGTTAACGACGGTGACCACAGTTTTGTATCTTGTGGAAAAGTTCAGATACTTACAAAGTAAATGTCGACTCCTTCGCCAGCAGCAGCAGGGTATGTATAATTAAAGTCTTTTTTGCCATCTAATACGTCAAAAATGTCGTATACACTATCATCCGTAAGACCAACAGGAGGCGCTAATGGTACATTGCCACTGGTAGCGTTTCCGGGCGTGGTGGAGTTTCCAGGTTTGGTAGAGTTCCCAGGACTCGTCGGATTTTCCGGTCTAGTTGAATTTCCAGGTTTAGTGGAGTTCCCAGGACTCGTCGGATTTCCAGGCCTCGTAGAGTTACCTGGTGGTGTCTTGTTTCCTGGGCTTGCAGGTGTACCCGGTTTTTTCGGCGTCACCGGTGTTGTAGTATTTCTAGGATTAGGTATCGGATTATTTCCAGGTTTTGCTACGCTTCCCGGATTTTTGGTATTACCTGGATTCTGTGGTGCCGCATAAAAACTGGGCAATAAGGCAAGACTGACGAAGATGATTGCTAATATGTGAAACCTCATATTTCCGAATTCTCTTTTTCTCTACTCTTAGCGATTGAAGGGCCAAAGCAGTCTATATATATCCGTCGAATCTCAAATTTAGCGGCAAAATTACCGTCAGCCCAAATTCTGCAAAATTAATCTAGCGAACAGTTATTTTTGTACCCCTATTGTCTCAACACCTATAAGCCAGAGAAGCATCTACTACAAACTACATGATGTTGAAATATATAACAATAGCAGACAGTCAATTCTGCAAAAGTAACATGGATAAGCTTGTCGGATGTATTCTTGTCGTTCGCGTTGATGAAAAGATCCGTTACCGGGATGTCAGTTCCGAAGGCTGATTCTGCTTAACCGGGATGCAATTAATATGAACTGAATTTTGGATGTATATTATAGCTGTAGCTTTGAAGTGCATTAATGGTGTTATTGTTTTGTAAAATGCTGATTAGAACAAATACATGCCACAATTTTTTTAAGTCAAAGTAATGAAAGTCACGCTCCTCTGAGGATATTGCTTCTATAAAATTTATTTTAAAGTGTCAAATTTCGATGTTTACAATTATGACGACTATTTCATCTCAATTTATTGAATTGTTAGTAACGTCAACGAAAAAGAAATTTATTTCCTAGCTGATTCAACGACATTAAGACACTCATTCGACGGAATGCCACAGTACGAAGCAAATTATCAATCAAGAGAAACACTATGATTGACTATGCTAGAATGCAATACATTGTTATTTAGAAAGCTAACCACCAAGACTATACATCATCTAACCATATACTCTTTCCCTACTGCCTCTCGCCATTTCAAATTACTCGTTACCATTACCAATGTCAAAAGTACACCTTGAATTCGACTTCAACTAATCTACGCAGTCGCCATCAACATAGACTATCCCGGATGATATGATTGTAAAAAGTAAAAAGAATATAAAAGAATAGGTACAAATGCAGAACAGTATGAAAGAATAGTTTGGTACAAAAGAAAAAGAAAAGAGTAAAAGATACTAGGTACATGCTCGGAAATAATAGAGATAAAAGTAAATTGAAATAGAAATAAATTGAAATTTACAATCAATCAAATGAAACCCGAAACAGAAAATTCAGACGAACGCCGAGTGTAGATTGGTTGAATTAAACCCCGACACCAATGCTAACACCGGTTTCTTCAATTTCCACTTCTCTCTCACTTCTCCCTTGTTCATCAACACCTCGAACACTATCGACTTCATCATCTTCGTCATTTTCCATTCTCCATTTTTGTCGTGAATTGCCTCCTTCTTCAAGGTCTAATTCCATTCCAAACATTTCGGTATTGTCACGTTCAGAGTTGTGTATCAGTATGTCTTCTTTCAATTGGTCCAATGAAGAAGATGGGGGAGACGGGAAGGGGGAAGAGCCACGGGACTGAGAAGCTGACGCTGGGCATGACGGTGGATATGAATACGATGACGAGAATGGAGAGACGGTGCGAAATGTGAGGAGAATAATCCGTTTCTGCTTTTTGTGATAGATGAATGTAATCGATGACCAACTGAAAGTGCAAGAATGGTGAAAGGATTAGAATAAATGACATATAGGTGTGAATTCCGCATCAAAAGATACATACAGTGTTCCTTCTTCCATGAGAGGATCTTCACCACCGTCACCACCGCCTTCGGTGACACCAGAAACGTACTTCCAACATTCAAGTTCTTCATCATTCAGTCCACCTTTCAAAGCTTCATCGATACCGGGCCATAGTAAACTTCCCACAACATTCTTCAAAGTCTCGTTGCCAAGGTTGAAGAGGGTTCTGTTTAACTCAGATACGATCGAAGAAAGCGGTAGTGAGACGAATGAAGATGGCGTCAGCGATGAAAAATCGTAGTCGGGAAATGAATTATTTAATGTGGAGACAAGGTAGAAGAATGTTCTGCGGTGAGATGGGATATGAAGGTCGGAGAGTGGTGAGAGTGGTGAATGCGGCTGGAAAGAATTGTTGGCGGCAGCAGACCTGTTCTGGTTTGAGATGTCTCGAGGGGTGGAGGATGCTGAAGGACGGGACGTAGGATAAGGTGCGGCCCTCATTGAAATGGGGCCACTCACTGTACGCATACGTTTCTGCGATAAGGCGTCGTCCTCATGGTCTCTGTATTTTCGGGGTGACACTGATCGAGAGCGAGATTGGGTGGGCGAGTGATTCTTTGATGTTGAGCTAGACATTGAAATTGGACTGAGGAGATCGTTTGATTCAGAGTCACTAGTTTGACTTCCGTTGTATTTGGATTCCAGTTTCTTAAACAGCTTTTTGTCAGCACCCGCCATTTTGCCTGTTGATTATTTGGTCATATAAGAAGAAAGCGAAAAGAAATCCAATTGCACAAATATTAACAGAGTTCGGACGGCAGGACAGGTTTGAGATAACGATTAGAGTCGAATCGGACCCACATCACCGTGTAAGTATCAGCAAGTAGTGGGAACAGTTGGTCAAAACAGTGAATTATACGAGTATTGCGGCGATTCGAAAGGGACAAAGGAGGGAAACGAGGTAGAACGAAAGGAAAGATGGACAGCAGGGAATTGAATGAAAGTAAAATAATCATATTGACGATAGAACATCAAAAGAAAGAGAAAGAAAGTAATATCGAATGAAGGTTAGTACATTGATGTTTCCATTCACAGACGAGGCAGTGAGTCAGTTCCCAAATTGCAAATATCGCTGCAGGAACAATTGGCCCCATCAGAGTGTTACGGAATGGCCTTGTTCATAGAAATAAACTGCCGTAGATGAGAAATGTCGCCGAGAACATACATGTATACATTTCCATTCTTCCGTAGACTCTGCATTCGCCGGAATCGATGCCGTTGAGGAGGTAATTCAACCTTTCGAGGGCCGGCTCGAAAAAGTACTTCATTCTTTATCAGCTAATTGTGATGCAATTGGGTTACTGTGTCTGTCGAAAGATAGAGAGGGTGGGTTTGAGGGTATGTGTTGGAATTCCGAAATGATATCAGAATAATGAACAATAATAATCATTGCGGAATCGAACGGCCAATCCCACAGCCCAAATTGGAACACGTGACTTGTTAGTGAAGATCATGTGACTGAAACGTTCTCTTGTGATGCCATGTGACAACACGTGATAAACACATGGCCTACGGAAATGCAAATTCATTCCTCACTCGGGATTCGACTTCAACGGGAGCACGCAAAACTGATCGCAATGATTTGGTTTTAGACTGTGGTTGCTGTATCATCAATGCTGTAGATCACTGCTCATTTGGCATATATACAAAGCAAAACCCTAATAACAGAGTGTCGTTTTAATTGCTGAGAGCTTTCGTGCATCTTACTGATTGACCAGAGTATACGGTAATGTGACAGATGCGATGAATGTCCCGAACAAATACTGCAAACTTCCCAAATGCTACATGCATCATTCCACCAAAACTAAATTCAATCAACAGAGAACGCACTGTCTAAGCAGGAGGGAACAAAGGGAACGCGTCTTTCCACTTGGCCGAATTCTGCACAGAGGGAAACTGAAAATTGCAATCGACGACACACTCTCCAGTTCAGTCCACACAAACAACCCTTTTCAATATCTATCCGACGAGAATGTCCGAAACGGTTTTCAACATTGACGACGTCCCAGTCTACACTAGTAAGACTCGACGCAAACATAAACCAGTTCCCGGTGAGATCATTCAAGTCTTTGGGAACGTGTACGGCCGCAATAAATCCGCAGAAATTCATATTGACAGAAATGGTTTCCCTACGGCTTTTATCAATGAATGGTCCAAGACATGGTTCATTGAAGTCAAGCTTCCGCGATTGCTCGCCAAATTACAACAGAATCAAGTAAACACAGCATCAGTGTCATCATCAGAATCGGGCCCACCGACAAACTCTGGTACAATATCGACCTCATCTGAATCCTCCATAACATCAAATTCGTTTGGGAATTCTGGAATAGCTCTGAAACGGCCATTACCTACATCCCTCGCCAATAGTCAACCGGCCGCTGCTCGCCGTCGCATTTCACATGATATAAAGCGTGTCCTGTGCTCGGATTTAAAAAAAAGGAAAAGCAATGGACATGTCAACGAAAATTCGCTTTCATCTAATACCGGCCAGTTGGACATCAGAATTAAAGCGGCAGAAATACAAGAAAAGATCGAAAAGTTATTGAACATAGATAGCGTTCCGGTCTACACCAGAAAGACTCGACATAAACATAAACCATTTCCTGGTGAGATACTTACAATCGTCGGAAACGTATACGGCCTCAATAAGTCCGCAGAAATGTATCTTGACAGAAAATTTCTCCCTACGGCTTTTATCAACGATTGGTCGAAAACATGGTTCAAAGAGAACAAAGTTCCACATTTGCTCTCTGAATTCCGACAGGACCTAAAAAATCTAGCAGTCCCCGATTCATCAAAGTCTAACTTGTCTCCACCAGTATGCCAGCCATCATCGAACTAAATCTTTTCATCGACAACTTTTCAACCCACTCGACTACAAACATCACCCAGCTCTTTGTTCGAAAATTCACTACCTGCACTTCGACCTCATGTTTCGACTGATGACGGTTTTGGCATTCAAAGCGGAAAAGATCTGAGAATTCCCACAGCACATCATATTTCTCATTCTTTGTAGTTTGTAGAAACCAAGAGTTTCTCTTATACCGATACATCATTTCGTAAATTCAAAGCCTCAGATTAATTAACGCGTTCGGAGAAGCAGTATCTTCAACTGAAATCATCAACATTCATAGAATATGTATCCAAACTTTTTTATGCCTGTTGTAAGATCTGGATGAGAAGAAACCAGTAGAATGTAATATCTTTATTTCCCAGTCCGCTCCAAGAATATACTATTTACTTCAATCTACGGTATAGTCAGCCGGCTTTTCGCTCTTGAAACAAAAGGCTCCAAAATATTTGGATGATGATTTCTAAATTTATCTGAATTTCGCATCATAAATTTCCAGCATGTATCGCTCCGTCTTCACTTATAGCAACCTTACCCAATGCAGAATGTCAATCACGTGAACATCACCATGGTAACCAGTTTTTTTCCTCCTTTTGACGTTCAATCAACAAATCAATTTCCAATCCTCTGATCTTACATACCGATATCATCAGAATTTAAAACTCAAAATGCCAGTCACTTTCGAAAACCCTCTTGCTTTCACCATCCTCAACGGTTTCTTTGAATCCCGCTCATACATCTCTGGTTTCGAAGCCTCTGACTCTGATGTCACCGTCTTCAAAGCTCTCTCTGAAGGCCCCGATGCCGCCAAATACCCCCACTTGGCCCGCTGGTACTCCCACATCGCCTCCGTCAAGAGCTTGACTTCAAAGTATATATATTCTTGTTTTTCGCCCTTTGGTTGACGCTACGTTTTTTCAGTTGATGATCACTGGGCCGCCTGTTGGACGTGGAAAACAATACTGACGTGTTTTGAATTTTCGCATACATCAGGGCCGCTCCTAAATCTTCCCCCGCTAAAGCCGCTCCCGCTAAGGCTGCTGCTCCCGCCAAGGAAGAAGAAGAAGATATCGATCTTTTCGGTTCCGACGATGAAGTCGACGAAGAAGCTGAAAAATTGAAGGCCCAGAGATTGGAAGAATACAAAGCCAAGAAAGCTGCCAGTATGTATTTTCCATCGTCTGTCTCTTTGTCTGTTGCATTTATTCTGAACGTATCTATGTTGTTTTATCGCTATAGAGCCTAAAGTTATTGCCAAATCTATGGTCTCCCTTGATGTTAAACCTTGGGATGATGAAACTGACATGAAAGCCTTGGAAGAAGGTGTCAGAGCCATTCAAATGGAAGGTTTGGTTTGGGGTGCCTCCAAACTCATGGTACGTGCAGACATTTCTTTATTTTTCTCTGATCACAACAATACCAAAGACTCGGCTAACAATTTCGTTTCTTTAATGTTAGCCCGTTGGTTATGGTATCAAGAAACTCCAAATCAACTGTGTCATTCAAGACGATCTTGTCTCTACCGAAGATTTGGAAGACAAAATCAAGGATTTGGAAGACTACGTTCAATCCGTCGATGTAAGTTTTTTACCCTGTTGTCTCCCTGCACCGATTTTATTATACTTTATTAATATTATGATTTCTCCTTTTAATATTAGATTGCTGCTTTCCAAAAATTGTAAGCAATTACCCAATATAATGGATAGTTCCTGTATACGGAATATAATAAGACATGTTTTGCTACCAAATGTATTATATAACATGGGTTTAGACAAATAATGAAATGAACATTTAACAACACATTTGTTCCCTGGTTCCGTGACTGATCGCTTGAAAATTGTTCCACATAATGTACAGAACTTTGCGAACATATGTGTAACTACCATATTGCCATCTATTTTCAATTAATGGTACATTCTTATATCAATTGTGCAAAACTGTGTTCATGATACAAAATTGAGATAACCACGAACCCCCCAAATGTTCACACTGCGACGTCCCTCAATCATCGTCCTTAAGTATCCATTAACGCTACCCTACACCAACAATTCATTCACCACATAGTCCTTCTTCTATCAACCAATCAGTTATATACCCCGCTATCCTACTCGCTACGATTTTGGTTAACGTATCTTTTGACATATTGTTGAATGGTGTCGACGGATGATTCGTAAGTGATGCTGTAGATTCAGTAATGGGTAGTGAGGGCGGGTGAGGGGGTACTATAAGTTGTTGTGGTGTTTGATGAGTAAATGTCAATTTGATGAGTAAGTAATGGGATATTCAAGGATGAAATTACCGTTATCGTTTGATACTCCGTTACTGTAGTTCGGAATTTTACTTCCTTTCGGCACTTGAGGTTTAGCTTCCGATTTTATGATTGTAGAAGGTAGATATAGATCTGATTTATCGTTACTTTTGGCCGGTGATGCAACTAGTTGAGGTTTAGGTTTTGATGACTCGTTAACGATCGGGGGACTAGAACCGCGGGTTGGGGTGTGTGGTCTCAGACGAGGGGTAGATTTACTGCGTTGGGGAGTTTGTGGTGCACTAGAGGGCCTTGGTTTTGGGATATTTTGGTCAGATGAGGGTTGGGTAGTTGACTGCTCTTTGGTTTGGTGTGTTGGAGAGTGAGAATGACTATTGTTTGATACAGGAGGGAGGTGTTCTGATCGAGCATTCGGACGATAACGGATAGGGTATGGAGAATTAGTAGTCACTTTTTCTTCGGGTTGTTGTGGTGAAATTTGTTGAGACGAGGTTGATTCATTCCGTGGTGATAATCGTCCTTCGCTCTGCTTGCTCTGAACAGGAGATTTTGAACGGCTTGTTTCTGTATCTCGTCTACTAGAAGTGCTTCTACCGCCTCTGTCACGGCTTCGACTCCGACTCCGACTCCGACTTCGACTAGACCTATGGGTATATCGAGGGTCCCAATGACGATCTCTTTCGTCGAAACTTGCGGTCCTACTGTACCGCCTCGACTTTGGGCTCCTAGACCTCGAAGGTGACCCAGATGATCCTCTACTGCGTTTCCTTGAAACCCCGTTATCTTCCTTGACATTTTGATTAGAACGCGATGACGACGGTAAGGTACTAACTGGGATAAGCTGTTTTTTTGCGTCAGCCCAAGTCATATTGGAAGGACGTGTGTTATTTTCTACAATAACTGTTTGATTTGATTCTAACACTTTCCAACCATTGACCTTGCTACATTGTTCAAAAGTGATAATACTGTTTAATTCATTCACCGTAGCCGGATCTTTCCAGTCAACGTAAGAATCACCCGATAACGCAATCTTGAGTAACACTTGAACATGCGTCAAAGAGTAATTTCCTGGTGGAAACAAATACTCTAATAAAACCGTCTTCGGAACATCTTTTACACCCAAACTTTTCAAATCACGTAGCTTGGAATATGTGGTGATGTAAACGTTTTCGGTAGATTTTGGTATGGGCATTTTGTGTCGGACGCTTGGCTTAGACGAAGACAACGAACATTGATGGTTTGGTCCTGTAATATCTATGATTAGATAACCGCTGTTGGATCTGAGATAACCCATTCGATCAAACTGTGGCGGGAAAGAAAATTTTTGCGCAAAATATGATTTGTTGAAGAGGAAGAAGAATTGCGAATAAGGGAGAAATATAAACGGCCTTGTATTTATGAATGAATACACTAAACAATTTGGTTAGATCAATTAATGATGATTGTAAAGAATATTGCAAAAGAGAGGTTTTAACGAACCGATCCTATTCTCGGTCTCCGAAAGATAAGAGGATGTGCCCGTCATAATTTGCTTTTACAGTATCCAGTGTTAAATGAGAGTTCGTAAAACGAAAAGCAGTTAATCGACCAATTTTCTTGTTCTTTTTTTGTGTTGTCAATAATGTATTTAAGGGTGTTCTTTGGTTGAAATGAAACTACCGAAGGTTTTAAAGTTTATGGACTTGTCGCCGCGCCTTTAAAAAAAAAAGATGAAAAGACTAGTTGGTATCCATAACCTAACGATAGTGTTAATGCATCTGATGCGCCGATTTCATTCCGAGTATTATAATGTGTGTGTGTTTATGATGAGTTTGCGATGTCGGAGTTGATTTCAGAATTGTCAGGAAAAAGAAATGATTCTCTCACTTTCCTAGTTAATCAGTATCTATTCAGAAATATATACAAAATCATAAGGAAATTTTTCCACATTCCTCCACTGTTACAGTCAGAGACTATATCACAATTTATGACAACATCCAGCATTCCCCTAAGAAGAGTCGTCGTCACTGGACTCGGTATCGTTTCTCCCCTCGGTTCGACTATCCCGTCGGCGTGGAAAAATTTGGTATCCTCGAAATCAGGGATTGTATCACTCAAGTGCCGAGAAGATGGAGTTTTTGACGAATTACCATGCACTGTGGCAGGTTTAGTGCCCATTGGTGACAACATTCAGGAGGGCCAACTCAATTTAGATACGATACTTGACAAAGGGGTATGATTGATAGTGATTGCTGAATTAACGACCTGATTCTTTGGTAAACTGGTTGTTGTGATCGTTGCTGTGGCAATGATGGCCAGAAGTATTGATGACTTCTATTCAACCTCATCTTAACTTGGAATATGATTTGTAGGAGGACCGTAAAACCTCTCGGTTCATTCAATACGCATTATCGGCCACACATCAGGCTCTACAAGATGCCGACTGGTTTCCGAAAAATCAGACGTCAAAAGAACGGACGGTACGAATAAGTTGTACTGTCCTTCTAATTACAGCATTTTAACCTCGAAACCCGTTTCACGCTTAATTAAAATGAAGGGAGTTACAATAGGATCAGGTATCGGAAGTATGCAAGATATTGAATCATCTGCTCTAACCTATTCGAAGGATGGAACCCGAAGAATCTCCCCATTCTTTATACCGAAGATGTTGGTCAATATGGCCTCGGGTTGGGTGTCGATGAAGTATGGATTTCAAGTAAGTTCTTCTCGTACCAATCCGTCAACGCTTCGCAGTTACGCCCAACACTGAAGGTGTATTATGAAGGGACCGAATCATAGTGTGTCAACAGCTTGTACCACAGGTGCCCATTCTCTCGGTGATGCTATGAGAATGATTCAATTTGGAGATGCTGATGTCATGGTGGCGGGAGGAAGCGAAGCTGGAATATGTCCACTTGCTATGGCAGGTTTCATCCGGTGTGTTCGCATTTTTGGCTTTTAGGTTTTATCGCTGACCACTCACTGACCCTAATGCAAGTGCGAAAGCATTATGCACGAAGTACAACGATAAACCATCCGAATCTTCACGGCCGTTTGACAAGGATCGCTGTGGATTCGTTATGGGCGAAGGTGCTGGAGTTGTTGTGCTGGAGGTATTTATTATTCAGACAGTACTGACAGACTCCTTAGTTTATAATAACGCTCTTATATTCAATAGGAATACCATCATGCAAAATCCAGAAATGCTAATATTTATGCCGAGATATGTGGATATGGGATGTCAGGTAGTACTCTCTGCTTTTGATACACATTGCGTTCGTTCTATTATTCACTCGCACATTGTTGTCTGCCACCTTAAAATCCAGGTGATGCTAATCATATTACCGCACCTCCGGCAGATGGAAGGGGAGCACAATTAAGTATGAAGCGGGCAATTCAGACAGCTCAGGTGCAACCGCAAGATGTGGATTATATTAATGCGCACGCAACTTCTACCGAGCTTGGTGGGTTTCCCATGACCTCATAGTAATCATTACTTCTATTGACATACTTGCGTTCTTTGATGTTGATTGCACCCGGCATGAATTTTTGACTGAATGTAGGAGATATATCTGAAACATCAGCCATTAAAACCGTCTTTGGCCCACACGCAAGTAATTTGAATGTATCGAGTACAAAATCCTCAACTGGCCATCTATTAGGTGCTGCTGGTGCCGTGGAAGCTATTTTCAGTATACTAGCGATTAAAGAGGTATAGCATATTTTACGTATGCCTTGATTAGATTTCAGTGCACTGATCATTTATTATAGAACACCGTCCCACCAACTATCAATTTACCTAACCCTGATATTTCGGCTGGGTTAGACCTGAATTATACTCCTAATGTAGCTGTCAAGAAAAGGGTAGATGTAGCCTTGACCAACTCGTTTGGATTTGGCGGGACGAATGCGAGTTTAGTTTTTAGGAGGATTTAGCTCTACGGAATAGTATTTGTAGCAGAATATGATCCCATCTGGTCGCGGTATTTTGAAATCAAATAATTTTATTATTGGTCTTTTTCCAGCTACATTTTAGCCCACATTTAGGTATTGGCTTACAAGACTAGATGATTTACAATCTAGCACGAACTTGAACTGTCTCAGCAACACGGCGAACATCTTTGCGGAGATCAAAAGTAGCAACGAAGACATTAGCCCAGCTGTTGATGTCTGGCATATATAATGGTTTAACACGGACAGTAATTTTGCTGACTTCGGTATTGGGAGCAGCACCTTTGTGGTTCTGGTTGATGATCTTGGCGAAGTACCAGAATAAGGAAATGTATCTGGCGGCAGTGGTATCGGTTTTTTCGTTGCACAAATTTTCACCGTGAATGCGGAGGAAGACAAGGTTAAGACGGGGATAACCAGAAAGGCTGATATTTTCAAGGATAAATGGAAGTTTATCAAAAACAGCGAACTTAAGGATGTTTGTGCTGAGGCCGTTTTGGCGTTGTTCGGGGTGGATAAACATTTTACCAATCTGGACGAATAAATCTTTTCCTTCTTCTTGTTTAAAGGTAGTTTCTTTGACAGTGTTGGTTAACTCATGGGTAAAGTCAATTGGGTTATCTCCTTTGAATGGTTTAGCAGCAGAAGGAGAAATCGGGACTCTGTATTGCGTAAGAGTAGTATCGATGAGGGAACCATCGGTGGTAACAAGAATGCGAGCGGTAGCAACGACTTCAGAGGTTTCCGGATCTTGTACGAGACAAAGTTGTTTGGTTTCAATCCACATGCGGAAGGTTTCCTCCGAGGCGGTAAAGACACCATCTTGTTCGTACATTTTCCATAATTTTTCAATGGATGGGCGAAGAGTGTGGAACTCCGTAAGAGTAGGGAAGAACGTTTTCAAGTTGCTTGACATTACTTGGAAGTCTATTAGTCTATGAGTATTAACGAAATGAGCTAAAGCGGGGAACCCAGTCAATTTATACCTCGCGGCCATGATGATCTTTTGGAAGCATATTTGGTAACACATGTTGGTCGTATGATCCGCTTCTATTGTCAAGTAGGTATTATTTTATATGATTTGCTAATCAATAGTACATATTTGGCAACATATGCTGGTCGTATGACCGGTTGCCATTTTTGAATATGAAAAGAATTCCAGATGCAGTTGCGATAATTACGCGTCTCTTTCTGGCCAGAAAGCAGAACAATGCAGCTGGAAAATCTGACGACACAATGGTTTTGGCCGTCTAAATTCCGTGAGCCGATAGATACATCATCAAATATAGATCATAGAGTGAAGAAATGCAGCTTGTTAGATATTGTGTAGTACTTTTAGTCAAATTGTAATTAGAATATCTCCACCGGGCTGTTGTTTGATTGCAATATTTGAACATCCTTCGGGACTATCCGTTTGTCAGTGGGTGAAGCTTAGTGATCTTTGCCTCATACATTTAATGCTCAATATGCATGCAAATAATGTATTGAATACAGAAGCGTATATTCAGACGGCTATTGATTTTTAGACAATAAAGATATTTGCAGATAATCAAGTTTTCTATTTCTTTGTCACTCCATATACATGGCTCCTAACAAAACTTGACCAAGAACACAATAGCAACATAAAGTGATCAAAGTAACATGCGAAAGGTTTCAAATATCATTTGCATCGTTCACCAAATAGGACAGCACTTCCGCAGATAGATAGTCATATATTTTCTGTACGATCTTTCATATTGTTTTCTTCTTTGGTTATTTTGGGCAACACCCGCGAGTCGTTGCCGATAATAACAACCAAAATATAATACGTGTGGCGCGACTGTTCAGCCCCAATTTCCTACAAGACTTTTCATCATCCCGACATCAGTATCAGCTTGGAGAAATCTCAACTACCATTCATTAATTTTGGATAAAACTGTCTGATTGATATGATATCCTTAATGAATATTTTTACCCATCACGACATCGTATGCGTTGTGATGAGCTACCTATCGGTTGAGGATATTACGAACCTCAATTTAGCACATTCATGCTTCAGCGGTGCGACGAAAAGAGAATTGATGGCTAGAAAAGTTGTCAAACACCCATCATTTAATTGTATCATCAGGTACTCGAAGCCGATGGTTAGCAATTGGCCTACGACTCCTGCAGTGTTACTGCCCAAACTATCGGACTTCTTATCTCGCATCGAACTTTCCAGCATGGAACTATCAACTCTTCCTGGAAATTTAAATCTTCCACATTCCAGAGATAACCGAATCACATCGACAGATACCCTTCTCTCAGGATCAGTAGTGCTCAGTTATTCTTGCAGTGAATCATTGTCATTTCCCGATGAATTGCAGTCCCACCAAAACTTATCAAAACCCGCTAATCTCACTTGGGCGAAAAAACCGATACTGACTCTTCCTAATTTGGTTACGCCAGGATTAGTAGTTATGAACCACTCCAGTGATAAGTTATCCTCCACAAACAGCCTTCCGGGTTCTGTCACAAAACTGATGCACAACAACTACAAGTTACAATCTCTTACCACTTATCCGCAGACTTTAACAAGACCGAACTCCGGAAAGAATCAGCTATTACTGACCATGGGTTTTGGTCAGCCAACAGCGAAAAGATCAGATGTGTCGTTTATGGTATAAAATTTTGGCTCCGTAATAGAAATTTGAATTTCTATATTTTATGCCATCATACCATATTGTATCTTTTATTTTTTGTATTTGTTAAGCTGTCATTATGAAGTCAGATCGAACGTGACTTTCTCTCGTGATACTGTCAACAAGTTTATATTTTAAGCAGTTGCAAGCCGAAAAGATGGGTAGAACAATTTTTGTAAAAGTCAACCTCAAAGAGTAGAAATATCATTTGGGTTACATGTTTCCCTACATTTTCTACATCCGCAAAGCGCAAAAAGTGACTCCAATACTGAGAAAAATAACCAAGATACAACTACCTCAAAAGAGCAGAATTGCTCGTTACCATCGTTAATATCCGACCGAGAGAGTACGGGATAGAAACCATGGTTCATATCCGCTTCGTAATTCGTAGATATGTCTAAGGCAGCTGCAAAGAGCTATAGAATTTGCATTTAAATTGCTATCAGACAAGTTGCTATATAAAGTTTTTATCTATTAATTCGTTGCACGCTATTCAACTGTCAAATCGCGAATAAAAATTTATTTTGGCGCGAGCGAATTCTGTATGCATCCCTCGTTCAAACTCCGCCAACAGTATTTCTCCCACATCTCAGAGATATCGCAAACCTGTTAATCACTTAGAAGAGTATTATTGAAAAATGATACCAACTCATCATTTTAATCCTGAGGCGGACGCTGACGGTGAGTTCATTATCGTTCATTCTTGCCGTCTCTTCTGGGCGACGGTTTTAATGACAGTTCTTGGAATTTCGTGCACCCACACTTTCTAGCAATCTACCATGCCATTCACGGCCTCGGCACCGACGACAAAAAACTTGTCGAAATAGTGTGCAGCAGACCGAACCATTATCTGGCAGGTCAAGTCGCCCAAGTCTACGAAAGCAAACACAAAAAGAACTTGATCAAGCATGTCAGTGGAGACGTAAGCGGGGATTACGGAAAGTTAATTGTACATAATGCATCCCTTTTATTCTCAATTCGTATTTATAAAAAGTCAATGTCCTCATCATAAGTTCCAATCAACATTTTTAGGTTGCTCTCGTCACCCCGAGACCAGACTTCCTTGCCACTGAAATCAAAAATGCCATTAAAGGGTAAAGTCAGAATAGTTCATTCTAGCTCACCTTCTTCTTTAACCGACTTGTTTTTCAATTCATTCTTTATAATGTGACCTTATATTCAACAGTATCGGTACTGATGAAAGAGCACTTATCGACTGTCTCACGCACACTCCGAATGCTCTCCTCAAAGTTGCCAAGGACGCTTACACCCGATTATTCAACACCAGTATGGATAAGGATATCAGAAGCGATGTTGGTGGTGACTTTAGAAAAGTTTTAGTTGATTTGTTGGATTGCAATAGAAATGAGAATCCAAATGTCGACTTCAACGCTGCTAAGGAACAGGCCAAGGTATGCTGCACATTCCTCGTACACAGACTCAAACCAGTATTTTGGCTACGGTGACAAGAGTAGTGGGCATGGAAATGAATAACAGGAATTGTAAGGATTCTCCGATGAACCGCTAACAAGAATCTAAATATCATGTAGACCTTGTACAAGAAAGGAGAAGGAAAAATCGGCACCGACGACGAATATTTCATCAACGTAAGCTTGTCTTCTGCATTCTCATAACCTATTATGAACTCATCCAATTGTATTGTTGCATTCTACATAGTTCTTTACAAACCAATCGCCGCAATTCATTGCTGCCGTCGATAAAGCATATCGCGATGTAACTATCTTTGCGCAGTGGAATATAGCGTTTTCCCAGGATTAATCTCATTGCAAATGATAGGCGTATCAACGTAATCTTGTTCAAGCAATCGACAGCGAGACTTCTGGTGTCTATGGTAACGCTTTGAAAGCTTTGGTAAGTGTTTGCCTCCTGCTTACGGTTGTTAATTCACTACTAAAACTCACTTACCACCGCAACACAGGCGAAACCTAAAGACCTCTACTTTGCTGAACGCATCCATGACGCTATCGCTGGAATTGGTACCAATGATGCCCTCCTTCGTCGTTGCTTTGTTTTACTTGATAAACCCGAATTGCAACAAGTCGCGATAACCTACGGTAAAGTGTATGGTAGAGCGTTGGAAGACGATGTCAAGAAAGATACTGGTGGCTGGTTAGTTATTTTTCCTGTTGCATAAAACATTAATGAGTTAATACCGGATTTTAATGTCGTTGTCTGATGTAATTTTGGTTGTTTTCTTTTATTGTCTCAAATAGGTATCAAAAAGCCTTATTAGCGTTAATTCAGTAATCATGGCAATCGAATATCAGTATTTAAAATTGTGAATCGCAAACCTTATTATTTTGGAAAACTGTTAGAACATATATTTGCATTTATATATAGATTATTTTAGAGAATTTTCGAAGATCAATATATTTTTTCCTTCCCGCACTCACAAATATTTCCTAAAACTTTGAATTCTTTACTGACACCTCCACTATTACTAAAGCTTAAACTCCTACTTCTATTTCTAGCTGAGATGTTTTCACTACCATTATTACTTGGTAATCGCAATTTGCCAGACGAATCATCTTCTGCCTTTTCAGTCCCAAATTTGTTTAAATTGCCGACATTTTGTATTTCCAAACATCCTGTCAAAGGAGGCACCCTACTTAGCAAACCCTTTTTCAGTACACCTGGTCTCGTTTTGGTTTTTGAAAACCCGAGTCCATCTTCATCTTCAACGTAGAATTTCGTGAATGCCAGTAAATCTGTAATGTGAGTTGGATTAAATTCGTGCAGTGAACCAAACTGATAAGTGTATCGAAGAGGATGCGATAAAGCGACGACATTGGCTTGTGCACATGTGGAAAGACATTGTACTGGTTTTCAGCAGTAAGTGATATATTTTGAAGGAGAGTAAAGAAGTGTATAAGTCATCATATTAGTTATAGACAGACGAAGTAAATTTATTGAGTCAGTACCTGGCTGTATCTGAAGTTTTCCAATTTTCAAATAGTTCCGTAATATTCGGGAGAGTTCGTCACTCTCACTACCTCCTTGAGACTCCTCGTCTTGCGTATTATCGTTGATGAAATTATGTGACCTTAAACCGTTTTGTGGTTCCGATGTTGCTGAAACGAATTCGTGAATTCGATCAAACAATACTTGACCTGATTTCTTGGTTTCGATTTCGACGTCGACTCGGGAATGATGAACTTGTACGGTTTTAGTTGCGGATTCTACGTTTGAAGTAACTGATGGAGTAGATTTGTCATGTGGAAAGAGAGAACCGTTCTTTAAAATGGACGTATCAGAGGTATTGGAATATAGGGATGGATGAGACGACGACGAGGCGATAGTTCCGACATTAGAAGTCGATGAAATAGCATTAAAATCTCTTTTTATAGGAGACTGATCAATACATTGTGCTTGATCGACTGTAGATGTTGATATTGAAACCAAAGTTGACACACTGTCCGAATCATTTACGACTTTGGTAGTCCGTGTGGAACTGGATTTTATAGGCTTCTGCTGTTTGGAAGAGACCGATGATGATGCAGGGGTCACTGAAACTATATCTTCTATTTCAGGAGTATTCTCGGACCCGGTATTCACAGTGACACAGGAAGACTGTCGTCGGCATTTTGTACAAATGAAAAGTGTCACTGGAAGTCTGGAGAGCGGATTAATGTTAGCGGATGACGGCGAAGTGATTGTTGAATGCGATGTTGCTGTTAATGAATCAGCATTTAGATTGATATTAGGATTTATAGTCGTTTTCGATGTAGAATGGTTGCTGATTCTGTTACTTTGATTCGGTGCATTAGACATTGAGATTGTAGATTTTGAAGTCACACTTTGCCTCTGATTTGAAGAAAAACCTTTTTGGACACTAATCTCTGAAGATAACTCTTCACAATCACTGTGTATTTTTGATACTGATTTGATTTCTACATTGGTTATTCTCGCCCTGCTCTTTGAACCTTTATTTTGCCCCGACTGAGAACGGTACCGAGAGACGAGAATGTCGAATATAATAGCTAAAAGAAAGAGAAAAAGCAGAGGGTAGCAAGCTATAACACATGAGATAGGTTCTTCTATATTAAACGATGAGATACGAGGGCAAAAAATGGATGTCAGGATTGTCATAATCTTTTGGAGGAATTGTCGGAGAATTGTAGACTTTGAATTGTGAAATTCATCGAGCGCGGTTAATGACTGACTAAATTAGAAATCAAAATCGAATTAAGACGAAACAATTTAAATTGATCTCATATAAACTTTAATAGTGTAAAATTTTCACAGATCTACAGATATCATAGTAGTTGTGCGTTAAAAATTCTAAGTTCTTAGCGTCATCTCAAGTGGACTGTGGTACGGGTTTTACACAGTGGTTGAGACGACTTAGAATTGCTTAATTCACCGCGAGAGGGAAAATATAAACCAAATTAAATACTATATAGCAAATTCCCTAACTAATTTTGTTGGCCTCCCATATTACACAGTGTAGCCACTTTAATATGTACAAATGTCACAAACGGTCCGCCAAAAACGACTGCAATCTACATCTACGTATTCAAGAGTCCAATGATGCTGACTCCACCACACACCGATACAACTACGAAAAACACTCCAGCGGTATCAATCACCATATCTACATACTTCGTGTAAAACCTCGCCACACCTCGTTGAGTCATCAACGCTTTTATAAATACACTTGTCAATTTGCCGTCAAACAAAAAACCGTTTTCCTGAGCATAGAGGAAAAACCTTTTTGCAGTATCGTAGTCACCTTTGGCCAGTATTTTGAATAGTATCGATGACCAGATTTGTGGGGGAGGGGTAAAGGATCTTGACAGCATCTCGTTAAAATAGGTGATAGCGGAATCGGTATCGTTGTGGAGAAGGAACGCAGAAATTAGGCGATTGTAAGTTTCAATGTTGGGGACCACGTTATATTTTTGTTGAAAGGTTTTAAAGTAATGAACAGCAAGATCGAGGCCCGATGAAGTCGCCAGCGACGATGACGAGTGTGCAATCGCAGTCGATGCTACATTCCCTATACTTGATTTTGAATTCGACGAATGAGAAGCGAAGATGGGGAAGGAAGAAACAAAAGATGGAGGGGATTCTGAAGCCGGCGGTCGAATATCAGTCAGAGCAGTGATTAAATAATTCAAAGTTTTTATATTCGGCTTTGCCTCTGATTTTCCTCCGTTAAAGACTTGCGCTTCCTCGAATACTTCTTGAGCCGCCATAGGATTATACATCCTTCCATGGATATCAATTATACGGTTAATAATACCCACTCCAGGTGTTATCCCAAGATTCTTCAGCTCGTTGAATAATGACAACGCTTTTTGATTACCCTTATCAGATTTAAGGGCGTGGTATAATAGAATCAATGATCTGTAAGTATTCTGACTGAATGTTAGATTTTCGTGCGATTTCAGTTGACGATGCAATGTTTCGATGAGATTATCATTAATCTCGTGCTTGTAGGACAGAATTGACTGAAATAGATGATGATAAGTGGATATAGTTGGCACAGTGAGATTGGTTTTAGGGGAATGTAAGAGTTGAAATAGCAATATCGTTTTCATAGACGTTTCGTGAGAGGGGGAGACGATAGAGAGGAAATGATGAATAGCCGATGAGCTGAACGAGATTTGATAGTCGATGCCATCTTGAATTAATTCGTATGTCCTAGATATTATAACTTTATCTTTCTCCGTGAACTGAACAGTCGGTCGCCATTCGGATTCAGAATCATTCTGGTTTGTCAGTACAGACCTCCACCGTCGTCGCCGTTCACTGGAAGGTGATGAGGATGTAGCATCTTCAGAGTCTTTATTGATTGAAGTTGTTTTCGAATACGATAGTGATTCTTCAAACGTCGCCAGTATGCTTCCAAGTAGAGCAGGATTCATATATCTCAAGTAATTCTTTGACTTTAAGTCTTGATAACACTGCCATATGTAGTCAACTTGTGGCTTCTTCGTTTTAGTAAGATAATTCTCTAGATGACTCATTGACTTTATTGCTTGATTTTCTCGCTGTGAAACCGTACGGCGTCGTTTCGATGAAGATGATTTCGACCGAGAAGTGGGTTGGGATTTTGATGTCGACGGAATAGGTTTAAGAATTGGATCGACAAATTTTGATCGAACGTTGGCGTCAGGCCATAATGAATCTATACTTTTGAATTCTTCTTTCGGCCTTTTGAATTTGGAGAAGTTTTGTAGATGAAGACTAGTTTGATGGATTGCATCATTTTCGGCCGCAAGTGCAGTAGAGTGTGAGCGTCCAACGGAATGCCGAATTCCATACAAATGATTTGTTCTCAATGAAACAAGAGTTGTTGAAATTATATATTCTATACGCAGACTGCGGTTTTGTATTGGAGGTATTGACGATAATGGATTTGACCGAAACTTCCGGTACTGCAGATAACTGCAACGACTACGCCCAACGAAGAATGGCAACAGTGGAGACAACCGACCTTGTTTAAACCGATTAGCTGAGCAAGGTATCATTGTCATGTAGTTTTTACGTCCATAATGATAAGAGTTAATTTTTAGCGGAGAACGAACCCTTTGATTTCAGACCGGACTTGCTTATAATGAACACGTGATGGTTGCGAAAGCTCTCTGATATTTAGGTTATAATATCTCTTTGTTAATTGATTGATAAATATGTAAACATTGTATGTAATGAGGCCTTTTTACATCAATTGGGAATAATTTCAACTCAATTTTTAAACTTATTAGAGTTCTTGCTGAATCGACAGGCAGCCGTGTCATTGTGTGCTAAAAGCAAGAATCCGTTCTTGTAAACTATACTTTTTATTTACAATTTTCCAGAAGTTCCTCCCAGCCATTACAACAGTTATATCGGTAAATTAAAGACAACAGTTAAAGGCAGACCCAATCGACAAATAGAAAGCAAAGCGAGTAAAGGACGGATTCTGATAAATACACTGAAAACTAATCATGAGGAATTTCTACATTGCCCGAAGTAGACGACTGAAAATAGCAATTATAATTTCTAATTTCCATAACTGTTCATCCCATTGTTCAATCCATTATGCAAATGTCCCTGGCTTGCAAGATGTTGACTCAACGAGAACCCGCCTTTACTCAAACTCCCGACCACCATGCCTGGATGATGGTTGTTACTGTAACTTCCGGCTCCTGCCATTCCTCCCAATCCGCTGTAACTTGAACCTACTCCACCTCTCATACCACCGTAACTTCCGACAAGGCTACCATGAAGGATACTACCTTCTCTTTCTCCGTCGTAGGTGAATCCTTTGAATTCATTTTGGAGTGTTTCGGAAAGTGGAGTAGAGCCGTTTGGAAGAGAGTCGGTAGGAACGACACTTGTAAAAGCAGGGTCAAAATTGGAAGTGTCCACTTCGGATTCGACGAACGGTTTGAATGGTGGTTTGATTTGCTTTCGTGCAAGTTTGTCCCATTGGATGTTGGCAAAAAAGGGATGTGATTTGATAGCCGCTGCATCGTGTGGTGGGGCTCCAAGACGACGAGATGGGTCGCGGGTTAGAAGCTGCAAATGAGGAACTGTGTGAGATGCGAAAATGCCAACTTTAACGAAATTATCAGTACATACCCCTATAATAAGGCTCTTAGCATGCTCACTAAAAACTGGAGGAAATTGAATTTCGGCGTGCAATATTTTTTGGTACATCACATTTACATTTTCGCTGTAAAATGGAGGCAATCCAGCAGTCATTTCATACAATAAAATACCGAGAGACCACCAATCGACGGACTTGTTGTAGCCGGTGCCAGTTAGAACTGTTTGAGTGGAGAGATCAAGAAGCAGAGAGTTAACAACAGAAAGCTGGATTAAAAGAACAGAGAAATAAAGTCCGTTAGGAATTTTACCTTCAGGTGCCAAGTATTCTGCCGTACCGCAGAATGTGTTAGTAGTTTGATCAAAACTCAAATTCTCTTTACACAATCCGAAATCAGTAAGCGCAATATGACCAGTCGAATCAAGCAAAATATTTTCAGGTTTAAGATCGCTGTATCCCCAATAGTGACAGTGTCAGCAGATGGCAAGTGATGAATAGATAAAAGCACAGAACATACCGGTAAACGATTCCATGTTTATGCAAATGCTCTAAAGCCAAAACCAATTCTGCGGTGTAAAATTTTACTCGCTGTTCTGAAAATACCTGCTCTTTTTGAAGATGGTAAAACAATTCACCACCATTCATGTAATCGAGCACTAAGTAAAGCTTATCAGGGGTTTGAAAACTGAATTTCAGTCCAACCAAAAAGGGCGAGTTGGCTTGCACTAGAACGTTTCTTTCTGACAAGGTATGGGCTACTTCTTGTCGTTCGATAATATCTTTTTTGTTCAGAATTTTCATTGCATAAATACGGCCAGTATCCTTCTTACGAACTTGCAACACTTTGCCAAAGGAACCCTTCCCTACAACTTTAAGCAGGTCGAAATCCGCAGCGGAGAGTGGTTTAGCCTATTTAACGTAGTTTAGTTTAGTTGTGGAGGCGGTTCATTGGCTCAATATCTAACGAGAATGTGGAAAGCAATATCCGTACCTTTATTTCCTGATATGTATATTGAATTCTAATATCTCCCCTGTGAAGTTCTTTATGACTTTGAGATAATAATCTATGAAACCAAAAAATTCAGAAACCTGAAAGTTAATATTTGTTTCAATGACATTTGAGAGTAGGAAATCTTGCATGCTATTAAAAGGAATGAAATATGCATTACCTATACCAGTTGTCGTGCATTTTTCCATTTGCTTTTGATGGTTTAAACTTTACCATCCCCAAGAAAGTTTCAGAGTCGATATCCATTGAAGAGGGGTCAGCCGTGTGGTTAGAACGATCCCAAAGGGTTATCGTAATATGACCGTCGGGGCGAGAAACGTCACTGAAGGTTACAATTTAAGCAGAGAATACCATGGTGATGATTATGGTTAGCCAAGGTTCTTTGAAGACCCCCACATCAAGCTACTCTATATAACCGAATTCAGCGATTATAAATCCATCAATTCTACAGCACATTATTACTCGGCCGAACAAATGTGATGAGAAGCAACAGCTCCGAATTTCGTAATGCCCCGGTTTGAACCTTCAGATAACATTTGTAACCAGGTGGCAAACCGTCCCATCAAACTTTCTATTCAAAACATTGACAACAGTTTTAAAAACACTTACAATGTCGCTTCATGTTTCCAAACAGGGGATACCGAGGAGACATCCTGCCCATCGACAACCATGGCATGTGGGTTATGACTTGCATGGGGGTTCATGAAAACACCTTCCTTTGTGACGAATTCATTTCTTTCGAATTCGACGACACAATAAGGCTTTGAATTGAGAGATTGAGGGATACCAATGTTTCTAGCTTCGACAATATTGATCCATAGACGTCCTTTTGCATGTTTGAGATAAGAGGCTTTATGGGATGAGATGTCGAGCGGTGTGTCCACCGGGAACCTTGGATGGGAGGGCAACGGAGAGTTGGACGGGGATGGGGTGGCAGATGAGGAGGTTGAAGAGGACCCAGAAGATTGTTGCTGACGGAGAGAATTTGAGGATGGAGACTTGTTAACAAAAGTGCGTAAAAAGTCTGTCATTGTACTTTATACTTCACAACTGTGTGTCGTAGAGCGAGGAGAGAGTGGGGTTGGGTGGCGATGGTCAGGGATTGCAGAACGGCAGCACCTGATACTACACTCTGGTTTAATTTAATTTAATATGGAAAATTAATTCAATCGAAAGGACGGCCTTGGATGTCGGAGTTGGATGGGGCCCGACCCACTTTAAGAAATTCGTGCGCGTCCGACCATGAAGGTCCCCGGACAATTGCTGCATTGTGACTTTCACGTGACTCACACCAATCAGACTGCGCCGTTTAATTACTCTGGGACACGCGCAAGCCTGCTCATGATACTAAATTTTGGTGGTTGAGATTCCTCGAATGGACAAGGATAATTCAGCAATGAATAATTCGTCAATGAATTCGAAGCAACCGATGCCAACCACAATGGCTTTATTTGTATTGTCTTTTCTGTGCTTAGCTTATCTTAGTATCCACTCACTTGGTGCACGTTGTGCCCGCCTCTTACGGCACCCTCTCCAAAGTACTTTGCAAGCCAATCCTGCTCGCCGTTGCCTATTCTCCCAGAAATATCGTCAGTCTCGCCTATCCAATCTTCGATTGAGCTGCTATGACTAATCTCATGGGTCCCTTCTTTCTCATTGTGTGACCCAACTTTTATCTTGCATGCACCTGAATCCTGAATATTCTCACAGCTCTCGGATTCATTATCAAGCCAGTAAGTACTTTTTTCAAGTGGCGGGATATATGTATAATTTCGGATTTGTGTGAGCCGTATTGAAGGCAGCATGCTCGGCAGTGTCCGGTTGATCTAACGTTTTGAGGGGCATATGATTGTGATACAGTAGAATATATAGAAACGCTGAATCAGTCATTATCAAAAGTGCAAAAGGTTGAGTCAAAAACAACCGAACCATCGACTTTGACAGGCCAGACTTTTGGACTACTCTGGATATTAAAGAGATGTTTGACATGGTTGTTCTTGGGTTGGCGACTGATGCAGCTAGGTAAGAGGAAATCGAGGAACTCTCTGAGTTCAAGATGGGGTATGTACAAGAATAGATGAAGCAGCCAGAACAGAAACAAAAGGTAATTTGGTAGCTGGTATATTCCCCGCACTTATATCGGTTACCTATCCAGCATTCATTCCGGAGGACATTCGGAAGATTGAGGATAACATTTGTTGTCGCAATCATCTGAAATCTCTGAATCAATTGTAACACCCGACACGCCCGACGGGCAGGGCACAATCTTCAGCAGAATTTGTACGACATCATATAATCTTTCGGAGATTATCGGAATTTCTACTGCGTTCAGACTCCAAAGTGCAAATTGGTTATTTTCAATCATTGATTGGATGAAAGTCAAAGCACTTGAATATTCATTGAATCAGAAGATTGTAGATCCGAGTAGTACGATGAGATGATGGATGTTTTTAGATAAACATTTCTTGGCGCGAAGTGGGATTGCACATTGACCTTCCTTTTGCGATTATCGAAGTGTCAACAGTAATGACGAAGGTGCTAAAGCAGTTGTAATTTGTGCATCGCAGCGTCATCATGAGGAGCAGTATGAGATAATCAACTGATGGAGTAAAGAATACAGTCTAATGATTGAATTCAAATTTCAATGGTTGAAACACCTGAAAATCTCCAGTTAAAACAATTTCCGTTCAGGTAAACAATCATTGATGTCTTCAGTATATCTATTAAATTCGTTTATTTCATATTTTTAGTTTAATGCTATGTTTGATGCTATTCTGAAACCAGAGACAATAAATGATTGCATTAAGGGCAATTGACAAGTACGCTTTTCATGGAACACGAGGAACCCCAAGTGAGAAAATATTACATATATACAATGAGAGTGAACAGATGTCACTCGATCAAGAGTACCCTCTCGCAACTTTTACGGTACATAATTAGCCGTATCGTTCAGCGATGTTTTCAAGTAATGTACCCTCACAGCCGTCAGCTGTTTCACACCACTATGGTACAACAAACTAATCACAAAATACAATCGTATGAACAACTCTTGTAAGCCTATTTGACTTACAGACCGTACTGTAATGTTGTATGCGTAAATGAAAATTAGTAGACAAATGTTGGCGACCAACGATATCAATACGGTTTTTACTGTTCGATGTACGTCTTTAGCTTGCGTTTTCACATTCCCTGCCTTAATCTTCAACACAAAGTAAACCGTCGTGCAATCCGTAAGAATTAACATCAATGCAATCCAACCCCAAAAAATATCGAAGATGATACTTCCAGGACCATCGATGATTGAATAAAACGTATTTAATCTGTAAGGCGGTATTTTGACGACGGTAGATAGTTCATACCAGCAAACACTGTACTTTACAAATACAGCAACTGTCATCAATGTTGACATGATTCTCAACACAGTTATCAATTTCAGTTTCTTCACAAAGCCGGGGAAGAAACCTTGAAATACAAATAGCCTTTTTAACGCGATTAAGACGTAAAGTCCATTAGCTATTGCGTTTAATACTATTTTGAGGATATTAAATATCAGGAATAATATCCACTCTTGATAAGTTGCATAATCTTTTTCACTCTCATGATAAACGTTGGCCACCATGCGAAATATATCCGAAAATAAAAGCATTATCATGACTGTTCGGATACCACTGAAAAACCGTCGAGAAACAGTGCCAGACCGAGCCAAAGATTCCTTGGAGAGTTGTGCCAGCGATTTTTTGCGGTAAAATCTTCCGGATAGATACACAAGAGCCAATATTGTCATGACTATACTGCAAGCAGCTAATGCAAAAGCTTCAATTGCTGCCGGCATTTTGCGTAATATTTCTTTTCAGTGTAGGTTCGTCCGATGTGTGCACTCTGTACCGTCGATAGTCAAAGGGGAGGGTGGGAATTCAAGTTTGAAATTGTTGTTTTGTTAAGATAAAAATAGACTGAATTAGAATAATTTAAGTAACGGATTCGTTGTCATTGACTATCCCCGTACAGACATTCCATCCCGCCTGTTGAAGTGGAGAATTCGTGCAAATGGCTCGGTCGGGCTCCCTGACGGCAAAAGTACGTGATGAATGCCATTAAGAAACACATGACGAAGTAAATTTGTTTTCTTCATTAACATAAATAAATCAATTCGAAGGGTTTAGTTTACTAGCCAATTTTTCGTCGTTATCAAATGTATTGTGACGCCTGGTTTGCCACACATTGTGATTATTGCTTTCTTCTGAATGAAACGCGCACGAGCAGAGGCAAATCCAGAATTACTCCTATTGCAAAAATAGAAACTGCAGACAAGTGTCACCAAATATGAATAGAGTATCAATTTGACGACAGGTATAAATTCGACTAGACCTCCAGTGTTTACAGCCCGTTACAGAAGTTACAGCCCGTTACAGAATTACAGCCCCGCTCTATCGATTCGGCAGTACCTCGATTACAAGTTAACAACATATCGGAATGACCAACAACTTGAAGACATTTTTTCCTACTCTTGCTGAATTTCAAACTCTTCGCCCATCAATCGACAAACTGTGGAAGATGTACGAACAGGAAGGAGTGTTCATTGCTTCTGAAGAAACGTTTCGCTTATGGATTGAAACTAAGCAGCTCTGTCTTGTACAAGATCCAGAAACGTCTGACGTGGTCGCCACTGCTCGTATTCTTGTTACAACCGATTCTTCCCTTATTGACACTACGCTTAGTCAATACAGAATTCCTGTTTCTCCTTCTGCTGCTAAATCTTATCGAGGAGAAAACATAGATGAATTTACTCATGAGTTAACCAACACCGTTACCGAATCGACATTTAAGCATGAAGAAGGACACGATTTGTTTGTTCATATCGGTAAAATTTTCATTCACCCCGAACAACGCCAAAATGGACTTAGCACCAGTATTATCAAGTTCGCCGTTTTCGACAAACTCCCATTCATATTGGATAGTATCGGTCTTTCGTCTTGCCCTCGTCTAAACCTCGTTTTCCTCCGAATACACGGTCCAAATTTATCAAATGAAAAGACCGACACCACAGCTGCGAGATATATATCTTTGTTCTGGTACTTTACGAAAATCATTAAACAAAATCATCGTGGCTCCGACGAAAATACTGAAGTCAGTAGAATTACCGTCAGGGTTAAACCCTTGTATTTGCCAGATATCAAGAGCTGGGCCCATGTATTTGTAACGACGTTTGACCTTCGCAAAGATGTACGTCGCGTTAATGAGGGTGCTCAAGTGCGTTCCAAATTGTAAATATGTTCGATATCAGCCGAAATGATTGGTGTGAATTTCCATGCCAAAATGTAAATTTATGTGTAATACATAGAAAAATGTAGAAAGCGATTATCAGAAAGAGTAAATTAGATGAACTATTTCTTAATTTTCTTTTCATGAAGTATCGATATAATGACGTCACTTTGGCAGTGATATATTAATTCATAATATATATTTACTGAAATAGATCATTGTCTTAACGGAGAATATACAATTCCAGGGCTCTGGACCATATTCTGTTCCATTGTTAGTAACTTGCACTCGTCTATTTCCGGTTACGTGGCAACGAGTCAAACAATTGCAATTCGTTCCGCGTCATATGCTTTCAGCTCACTTTTCAGTGAAGCAAAAGACAACGGTTTCCTAGCGGGAGGACGGAAGAAAATATTCATGACACCCCAGATATCTGCGGAGCTGTTTCCCGTCTCTCGTTATAATTTCAGTGTTGCCCACCGTTGGGTTTATAACGTCGCTGTTATCTATTTAATTGTACAGGACTAATTTTCATGAGTGGAATTATAAAGTATTGGTTATTCACTTCTGCAGCTATTTTTTTCTCCTTTATAACTTTAGCAAGACATGCCGTTGAATTAAATTCGAAATGGAGGGCAAGTAGTTCTGTTCAACATGTTCGGTTCCTTCAGCTTTCGGCGCTCGTCCACTTATTCCTGTTCCTGGGTGCGTGTCCATTTCTGCTGTTGCAAGTATATTACTCGGAAGCAACGGGACCAAATACACTGTCTCAGACATTCAGTATCGTTAAAGTCTTGTTAATGTTTGTTGCCGGTGGTGTGAATTTGGCTGTGGGGTTGAACCGACTTGCGCTTTTTGAACGGTTAATGAACCGACACATGAAAGCGTTGGTTCGAACGTTGCAATTCGCAACCCCTGTTCTTGTTGGTCTCTATACCATTACCGCAATATGTAGGATGATATTAGTTTCCGCCGGTCCTGACACGATGGCTTATTTCGATATCATTACGACCATCTCAATTGCCTTATTTGGCATTACTGTCTTCTTCCACGTTTTCACCGATATGAGTATAGTGTATTTCGTTTTACAAAAAAAGTTTGGAATGCAAAGAAATGATGAAGACTTTGTGAAGGAAGTAAAGATAACTATTGGTATTTTAATGGTGAACATTGTCGTCTTATTCGCTGCAGTCATCTTGGATACGATGCATTTTTCAACTAAAGTCGCAATGGGTACAGTTGAATGTATGCTACAGGTATACTTTATTGGTAACATTTACTGTCTCCGAAAGGTGAAGAAGATAGGTACAAAATCGACAGGGTCATCATTCGAATCCAGAATGAAACGAAGCCTGTCACAGAAAAAACCGTCTATCGCCCCTGAAGGAAGTGTAACAACTCAACACACTAGGGGAAGCTGTGACCTTGGGACCTCGGATGGGAGAAGGCAGAAAAAATATTCAATTGCTGCAGAATCGATTAATTCGGGCCCCCGTGAAACTTGCGAGCTAGGCTCGTCGGATGCCAAGAAGCAATTGGAAAATTGTAAAGATTCTTCACATTGCTGAAAATAAAAGTCTTAGTTAGTGCATGCCAGAAATGAATAGCGTAAAAATAAGTTCTATCTAACTGGTATATAAAGAATGCAATCTCAAAATGCTCTACCTGTCCCAAGGTTGTAATTCTATAAACCAGACACTGCCACGGGTGCAAATCAGCAATGGATTTTTGCCTGTTAAATTTCAACATGAGCTGCATGTCAAGCAGAAATGAATTGAAGAAGTACTCTTTTTACTTCAATTCACACATTCTGTGAAATGTGGACAATGATGAATTGATAATCTGGCGTAGATGACCGTGCTGCGCCAAAACGGGGTTCAAATTTTCAATACAGAGAGAATGAAATGCCAGGAGTTGGCATGAATTTCTTCATCATTAGCAGTATTCTGTCAAAATCTATTCTCAATTCGGCATCAATTGTGGCCGGTTGTGCTGTGAATTTTGTGTAAATGATTTCCATGATGCATGCATGACTCGGCTCTCTCACAAGGTTGGCTGAGTCACCGCTGAGTAATATTTTCACAAGTTAAATCAATTCAGTGCTACCACGACGGGGTGGATATACCATTTCGAGTCTTTAGGTAGAGATTCTGCGAAATGGATCCTGTTTACAATCGTCAGAATAATGGCGAGATGAGGACATCTTATCATGTGCACCCTGTGTGAGTGCTGTCCCTGCTGCTGTGACGTAATGCCATTGTTATCTTAAATGTTTCTCTCCCGGCGTCCGTCGATAAGACACGGTCATTTGATTGCGAATGATCCCTATTGTCAATGATGCTGATTTGCTAAGCCCCTCAGCCAAAGGAAATCATGGAGGATATAAAATGGGGCCGAGGGTATCTGGTTTGCACCCTCAACAACATACATCAATCATACCGACGATACTCAATTCTTACGCTTTTCTCCGATAACACATCCAAATCTCTAATATAACATTCAGATAACACCTCACCTGACAACTCGGCATCAAGAATCCATTTAATCAAAGATGCTTGCAAGGTTCTTGAAAACACAACCCCGAACATACCGATCTTTTGTTACTCTCACTGGAGTCCATCTTAAGGTATGTAATCCACTACACTTACATGGATTGTCTTTAATGATTTCAGCTTTCAGTCATGTTAAAGTGTTTATCTGGCTAATTATTTTAACCTTCTTTTACTTCTTTTTCCTCATCGTTTTGTCTGATTACCTGTCATGAAATAGACACAGCCACCAACGACTCCATTGATGTGCAATTTCCAAGAGAATTATAAATTAACTGCTCTAACACTTCAAACGCTCCTCGACGAATCCCACACTTCAAATGCTAACAATACCCCACAAGAGACGTCCACCCAAACTCTCGGCGTCGGTAACGTCGATTCCCGTCTTCACTTTTCCCCTCTCTCCGTTGTCACATATACCGCCTCACAAAAACGAAATTATACCTATATACCCTCGTCCGTCAACTACGAGAGCGGTGCATCCCCCTCATATAGAAATGACGATGTTGCTGATACATTCGGAAGTTTCTCAAAAATGATTCGTGGTAGAAAACTTTGTGACGATACGGAGGATGTATCCGATAGTATTGGTTGGATCGGTGATGCTGAAATTGCCGGCGTTCTTCACGTTGACGGTGACCTCGGGCCCGTTTACAGAGTCGGTGATGAAAACTAGTGATATTAAAGCCGACAGCGTTGGCATTATCCGAATACGGAAGCGCCGCAATGGAATCTTGGCTGCTGGATGATGTTTCCGACAAAAATGCTGTATATAATTTAGGGGAATAGGTGAGCGATGCGTTGACGTTGTACATAATAAAAGTATATATATTCTCTATTTGTCGCCTGATTCAATGTAAACTTTCAATACTCCGAAACAAAAACCTTGTTTTCGCAAAATCTAAATCGGACATCCATGTCATGCATTCCTAATAACATAGTTGCTAGCGCAACAATTTGATTTGTATAACCCGTAAATGGTCTTCTCTGTCTAATTGTAGCCTCTGTGGTTATTGGAGTCGCTTTCGACATTTTTTCCCGCCTATTAATCGATTTCTATCTGAGGTCAGCGACAGAGTGTCCTAAATTTTGTTGTTCTTCTAAGTTGCCGCTGAGTGCAATAGGTAATTGGATCAGAGTCGAATATTGTTCATGGATACTATCAGAAAGTGCAGAAATCGAAATTGTTTTGGCGGACCGTTTGGTTCCTTTCATTAGAAATCGAGATGGAAACATTTATTCACTACATCCAAATCATAAATTTCACGAACCGTACAAACATAGAAATAAATGAATAACGTGCTAAATTGATTAAGATAACATACAAAGCATCTGACTAATTCAGGATTTAGGACGCAGTATGGGAAGGACGATGAGTATTTGAACCGACTTTAGTAGCATTGGCACCTGTTGCCTTAATGTGGGACTCCAATATTTTCTTCGTAACATTCTTGGTGACGAAAATATAGTTATAAAATGTTAAGAGCTGTGAGAAACTGAAAGCTGAGAAATGGAAAACGGTGGCTATTCGAGAGAATGTAGCACCAAAGGAGAAGGTAATCTTGATGGACAACACAATTAACCCGTAAGCGCCACCAATCAAGACTTGAAACCACTCTTGCTTATTTGATTTTAAAATTTCCACAATAGTTTCAGGTGATATTTCCCCTTCAACCGCTCTACGGTATGTTCCGTAACTCTGTTGAACGCCTCTATGATATACTGCGACATATCCCGCACCAATGAAATTTCTTTTCGACCCCTAGTTATATGGCATTGTTCAACCAATGTTCAACCCTTGGTCCCTTATATAATTTGATTCCGCTCAACCCCTGAATGCTGTTCACTCTTCAGAATTTTTCGCAGGGTAGATGCGTTGTACGAATGTCATGGGTCTCGACGGCGGACTGAAATGTGGTTCGAGACTGCTCTTCATTACAGGAGTTAGTCGGCTCGGAAGGTTTGCCTGCGAGGAACTTTTTTCCCTGTATTGGGCACAAATTTGCACCAGTAGTATCAGCACTCTTAATTCTGCAATCATATTTTTATGCCTTCATTGGTTTAATATCATGTAACAAACGCACTAGGATTTTGAATTTAGAGTCGGTTTCCCATAAGACTAGGTCACAGTATAGATAGGCACAGGAACTATGTGACAATGTACTTATTAAGACAGAATAATCCGTGGCTGTTTTATATATTCAATTGAACGATTGACTTTACATTTTCGTATGTTTTGAAATGCCTGAACTCCTTATAAACCGAACAGGTCGGACAGTGCACCATGACTCGAAGAAGTCATATTGGGTCGTGTGGAATACAGGGTTGCGGCACCTCAAACTGCGAATTGTTGTTCGACAAGTCTAGGAACTGCATTTCGGCTGCGAACTTGAAGTACACCGTAATTTTTTGAAATTTTCTCAGCAAATGGCATAATTCAACGAGGAATTTGAGGACAAGGTAATCAGACCCCACTTACCTATCAGGTCCCAGTTTCAACCAGCTGCTCCACTGTTCTTGAAGATTCAGTTCTCCGATTTGAGAAACAGATGATACAGATGAGATGAATGAAATCTGGCGTCCGATGGTGGTGATGACATTCCTAATTGAATTCGCTATAAATGTGCGCGCAATCAACAATCCCAAATCCATTGCATTGGGCCCGCACAACTTGGGATTATCACTACTGGCAATCTAAACACTATTGAAAAATTACTTTTGACGAAATTTGATTTCGCAATGTCTATCAGTCTTTTTATCGCATCAAGCAGGTAGTTGATTAACCAATATATTCTAATCAAATGACGAGAGATGTACTGAAAATGCCATATAATCAATTGCTCCTAAGCGTCGCCGAAATTCGCGCAACCAAATTCATAAGACAGAGCATCTGCGAGACTGTGTATTATTTATACAACAGCGACTCAAATGGCCACACTCGTGCCGACGTTGGAAACGGTTTGTGCTGTACCTTTCCGTTATCTGCGCTTCCTATGTGGTACTAAGACTGTTCTTTGTCGTTTTCATTAAGTGGGCCGGAATGGTGTGCAATGGCGAAAAGCTAGAGACAGGGCTACAAATCCTTCAGAGCAACAGTTAAATTCACCAAAAATGACGGCACTCTTCACAAAACCGTTCAAAGTCCATGCTTCGGACAAGGAACCACTCCCTGACGCTATCAATTCGTTTGCTGAATTCATTCGCCAAAACCAATTGCCTGTTATCGACCGCACAATTGCTTGCGCAGGCATAGATAGCAACTTATACAATCGCATAATGTACAACGTATATGCTTGCTCTCGAAGGGATGTCACCCCTCAGACTTTGAAGAATTATATCAGGAGCAGAAAAAGAATTGATGTTGAACAGGCTGCCGCTTTGGTTCTGTGTACTCTGCCGAGGCATTTGGCTGCAGAATTGGTCTCACATCTTCGAAAGGTAATATATTCAAGTAATATGTGGTTAGAGCAAAAAGACAGTTGTGACGGTTTCACTGAATTTGAGAGAAGAATACTGAGGGACATTAAGAAAATATTAGCGTTCCTCAATTTGTCTAAAACAGCTAATTCCCCAAAGATCCCCGCCTTAACAACTTTCTCTACGTACGATACATTATCTTCAATACTTCCAGTTCTTCACCGTATTCGTCATAAAAAACACACCAATCGTTGCCTGTTTATTCCTCAGATGCTCTATGAGTTATTTAAAGCTCAGCCTCCGGTTCCGTTTAATGACTCGACAAGGACTTTTGATTCCCTCTATGTCGCTGACCCGCCTCCTGATGTTATATATCTGTCTCCAAACCATTTCCGCAAGATTTTAAGACTGATGCGCCGATTATTGGGACCACAAGATCAGGTTTCGAAATTCCGAAAACAGATACATAGACTTCGGGATGATGTGGAATTCGGATTGGGCAACCTCGACACTGTTGTCGACTCTATTGACCTCTTATCCGTGGCTTACACCTTCTTCAACTTCCAGCGCCATTTGCAATTAAAAGTTGTTTCCAATCTTAGCTGGACAGCGTTCTTGGAAAAAGGGCAATCCTCTATCCATTCTCAGAATACACCGTGGGTATTGTCAACCTTCGAAGTTGCTCTAGCGAGAATGGCGACAGATGACAAGCTTGGAACTGGTCATGACAAAGTGGACTATGCCACCTTGACAGCGATTACGACCCCTCCCGGTTTAGAGGCGTTAACAACAGTGTCAACGGATTCAAGTGGTTCCTCCAAAGTTCTCCGATTAATTGACGAGTGCTGCCTTTTAATGGAGAAATATGTGTCTATGAATGGTAACGGCAGATGGAGTAATTTAAGATTCAAGAAGCATATGTCTGGTGGAAGTGGTAGAGGCCCAGTGGATGATTATAACCTTCTCTGCGACATACTCTCAAATCTACGGCGCCGATACTACGAAAGTAAAATATTGGAAGGAGATGATCCCATTGTTGCAAATGATAGCGATGCGGCAAAAGCGCTAAAACATCGTTATGACAATGAATTACCAGGAGCGGTTTACAAATTCTTAGCCAAGGATATCATGACTTTCAACCATTCATGGCAGGATGATGCATTCGGTGACCCAGAAAGAGTGCCAGGATGGTACCAATACCTGAAGAGCAGACGGGGGAGTGGGTTCATTCCAAAAGCTGCGGTTGAAGTAGGTCCTTAGATGAATATAGGAAAAGATCGAGATTGTTTGTGGCGAAAATAATCCTAAAAAATTATAGAATTTTTTTAATGACATTTAACTGTGGGTATTGTTGCTATGATTTTATTCATGGGATGAGCTGGTATTATTAAGAACAAGCAGCCAGAAATATATTTTGTATAAGCGGACTTTCAATCCGAGAGTGCTTCACCAGAGAAATTAGGTCGTTCCATCCTTTATCACTCACATTTGCCTTCATCAACATATCCTTCCAATCTTTTACATAAAAAATCACTTATATCCCTGCACTCTAAAAACAGAGCGATAACTTACGTAATTTATTTTGCTGAAAGGTCTGATGGGGAACTGCTTTCCGACGTCCTCGAACGGTCATAGGCTCGATTCGAATTCGGCCTTCGACAGCAACACTCCTCCCCGTACACCTCCGCAGAATGAAGAAGAAGCAAGAATTGCAAGGTGATTATATGCCTACTCTGCGTTCATACAAATTGAATTTGGACTTGGCCTTGGACTAATCAATATTCTCTATTCATTATTCGTTGGTGGAAATGCTAGATCACAAGCTGCGGAGCGTAGAGCAAAAGAGGTTTGCTATACTTTTACATTATACATTCAGGATTCAATCTAAGTATTTTATATAACTAGGCTTCAACAAGAGGTGGAGCTGGAACCTTGTCAGCTAAATTGGAGCGGGAAAAGCAGAAAACCAACAAGGAGTTGAGAATGCAAGGTGGGGCTTCGTCAAACCAGGAAGGTGGTTTATCGGTTTGTGTCATATTTGAATACTTTATGTGGATTAGATATTTAAAATTATGTTTGAAAACTAATACTCCATCATTTATAATAGTGGAAAGTGGATTCTTAAAGTAGATAATCCCTGGTTAACAGTATGTAAATATAACTTCATGCAATCACAACTATCAGTCGATGCTGTACTATTACGGATATCTTATAAACTTCATTTGTTCGACCCCGCTGTTGAAGTTGCCCTATTGTTCGAATTAATCAATGAGCTTTTGGAGCCATTAGATCACTGACGATAGCCAGATGCTTTTTCAGAGCAACCGCTGACGACAAACTAGGACTTATGACCCATTCATTTTTCTGAATCTGCCAATTGGTTGAGTTTTACTTTAATATGCTTCCGTTCAATAAGCAGGATTTTAAATTGGTCTATTGAGCTTTCATAAACACCAGGATCTAATTGAGGTTGTGACAGGAAATATCCTCTGCTATGTCAATGTTTCAGCCGGAAATATTAAACTCGGGGCAAGCTGTGTATTGATTAGCCATAATACCGAAAACTAGCTAATAGTACCGAATCTTAACCTTTTCGCGCAGGTATGGATTTTCAAAAACGCAGCGTTTCATTTTGCGTACCTCATCTAGTTCTATTTTATCTGACGTCGTTCTTAGTATGATTGATATTTCGGGCAATGGAAATCTTGGTGTAGAAATTGCGACCTCGCTTCCTTCAACATCGGTATTTAGCGTATTTAACTCGTTAATGACGAAACCATACACTCGCTTGAAGGCTTCCTTAAATAAGGGATCTAGGTATTTGTTTTCAGTTATGGTTAATTTTTGAAGTTTTGAACTCGATACAATTGTCCTCAAAGTTCGCGAGGAGATAGTCTCCAACTGAATTGTTTTTAGATTCGGAGACGCCAGGACAAAATCGGCAAATTTTTCTTCCTTAACTGAGCAGGATAATAACTTCAGATGTGTTAACGTGGAGTGTCCAGTCATGGCCGCCAAAATATCATCGATTCGAAATTGTCCAAGTGTGAGCGATTGCAATTTGCTAGCCGATGATGTGAAAGATTTCACTATGTGACTGAAGTTTGAGAATTTCGGTCGAATCATTTCGAAGTGATTTATCTTTTCAACAGCTTTTTCTACGGAGGGACAATGCAAATGAGGCATCCAATTTATCCCTAGGCGCTGTGATGATGGAAATAGTTTGAAAATAAGATTAAGGCATTCGTCCGTACAGTTTCGTATGTTATTGAGAATCAACGTTTTGATCGATTGGGAAGAATTATTGACATGGCTCCCGAAACATCTATTCGTCAGAAACTTTTCTCCCTCTTGGATGAACTCATTTTGAAATTTCATGTCCTTCAAAAGCAGAACCCTGAGCGATTTGATCGACGTTATAGCAGTCAACTGGTCAAAGTCCACAGCTGTATTAATTGAGGTACCGTTTAATTCCAATTTCTCCAGGTTCTGACAACGAGTCGCAAGCAGTATTACTTTTCCTGTGGCAAAGTCATGACCACGGAACACGAGTTGTCTCAAATTGCAGAATTTTTCACTGAAATCCACAGATCCCATAACATCGAAACCGATGTTCGACGGTTGGTGGATTCTTAGCACTTCTAAATTTTTGAGTTCAGCCAGCCCTGAAATAATTCCACTCGTCACTTCTGTATACCGTTCATGTTGAGCTTGTACGATATCAAATTCGAAGGTGAATGTTTTTAATTTTTCGCATTTTGGGATCACTCTGAGAAAAAATGTGGCCAAGTTTTCGTTAAAAAATGCCGGTGTTTCTTTGCCAACCAGTAAAATTTGGTGGACAAAGGAAAAATGTGACAGCTTTGTGGCAACAGTTTCGTTACGTTCCGCAAGTGTAATCATTCTATTTAAAACTTTGTATTCTTTTAATGTACGTCCTCTACCTGACCTCGTATCATATGAAACGTGAATGCAAATGAGTGACCAGAGAAATGGGATTGCGGCTATGTGGAATCGTTTACTGACAGAAGAGCAGGCGAAGAGAGAGTTCAAATCCAAATAATTTAAAACTTCGTCTATAATCTCATTTGGCAAAGTTTCAATATAGCATGGTCTGCGGAAGTACGATAGACAAGAACTTTAATATGTATTTATGACATACACGAACCTGAAATCTACGTACTTTATTGCGATGACTGGATCTGCAGTCGCAACTATGTCTAACGGCGGCTTCGTTCCTCTCCGCAGTCCATTCAATCGTTTCGGTTTCGGAAATTTCAACGAACACTTAAACATTTCTGTTGCGCAATTGACGGAACATTTCTTTTCATAAAATATGTTCAATTGGCAATGGCCCGTGCGGGCCTATTTACCTAAAAAGATTATGGAATTAATTCTGCTGCACGTGGTGAAAAAGCAATGTAAGGCAAAGGCCAAGCGGTAATCGACAATTTTCAAAACTCATATTGTTTTGGAATTGATCACATATATTTTAGCGAGAACAAATATTGGATGAGAGAATTGAGGAATGCATCCAGAAACGTGTCTGACTCTGGTCAAGGAATAGAACTGACGCTGGGATGTGTTGTTCCGTTTCCCTGCTTCATTATTATATTACTAACCTAATCTAATAAAATGTAATTTATGTCCTTGAAAAGGTGCGTTTGAAGCCTCAACCTATGGAAGGTTGATACTCATACTAACAACTCACGAACAGACTAAGCAACCAGCAAAGTCCAAACTGATGCTCATAACATTTAACAATGTGATTTTTAGCACTAGTGCTTTTTAATGTTTGTGAATTGTGACTGCACCATAAATAGCTCATATATGGTATTATGCTCAAATCACCCAAATATTTGAGTCAGATAGAGCAAGGATCGTCCCAGATGTAGCCATGTAACCATGTTCTCACGAGGAGTTTGCGCCATGTTCAAACGGATGGTTATTGGTAATAACACTTGAATTTTTGACTCTGATGATTTGACTAACTTGAATCAGCTCATACACTTCCGTACATGTTTGTTGATGATTGGTATTTCAAGATCAATCAGAGATCTGAGTGAGCTTGTATGAAGAGGAGTCGATGATCGCGAATTCGCGGCTCTCGCCAATCTCACGAACAGTTTATGTAACTGGCAAACTGATGTTCAGAGCAATGGATATTCTTGCTTTGGTTATATATCAGTAGTTTCTAAAGCCAAGTTCAAGTCGGTTCAAGTCAGTATATGAAGTAACGTAATCTATTGTTGGTTTACATCTAGAGTGTTGGGGGAAAATACTCGAGCGACTTTCCGGCTTGGAAAAGGTACCTGCCAACCACGAGAAATATCGAGTCAGGCGACAAGTAATATTCACTGTGTTGGAACGCCCATTGCCACTGAAGTGTCAAGTCAAAGAATCCAAGAATAGCAGTGGGCCAGTGGCTGCAGAATGCTTATAAAGTATGTTGCTGGATTTGATGAGAGGAATTAATAGAGCATACCAATCATCAACTTTCTGTAAAGCTTAGGTGCATTGAACGTTTTTGTTCAATGAGATTAATAATCCAGTTGTGTGGCTAAAAGTATCTTTAGCTTACATTGCACGATATATTTATATTGTTGGTCAGCAAACTTATTTGCATTGCCCATTTTTCAAATTGCCACCCGATCAGCTTTTTAGGCGCGATCATTGTTGTTAGTTTTGAGCACAACTGTGGCTTCCACGTAGCGAGGAGACGCGTTTTTGGTTATAAATACCGGCTTACCCGCGAATACTTTATCATAAAGAGAACAGCAATTATCATTAAATCAACTGCTATCCCAAATACTCACTACTCACAAACAAATCTATAACGAAACCAATCATGTCTGTCAAATCGATCATCGTCGTCGCTCTTCTCGCATTGAGCTCAGCTTCCGCATTGCCTCAACAAATATTGGATGAGAGAATTGAGGAATGCATCCAGAAACGTGTCTGACTCTGGTCAAGGAATAGAACTGACGCTGGGATGTGTTGTTCCGTTTCCCTGCTTCATTATTATATTACTAACCTAATCTAATAAAATGTAATTTATGTCCTTGAAAAGGTGCGTTTGAAGCCTCAACCTATGGAAGGTTGATACTCATACTAACAACTCACGAACAGACTAAGCAACCAGCAAAGTCCAAACTGATGCTCATAACATTTAACAATGTGATTTTTAGCACTAGTGCTTTTTAATGTTTGTGAATTGTGACTGCACCATAAATAGCTCATATATGGTATTATGCTCAAATCACCCAAATATTTGAGTCAGATAGAGCAAGGATCGTCCCAGATGTAGCCATGTAACCATGTTCTCACGAGGAGTTTGCGCCATGTTCAAACGGATGGTTATTGGTAATAACACTTGAATTTTTGACTCTGATGATTTGACTAACTTGAATCAGCTCATACACTTCCGTACATGTTTGTTGATGATTGGTATTTCAAGATCAATCAGAGATCTGAGTGAGCTTGTATGAAGAGGAGTCGATGATCGCGAATTCGCGGCTCTCGCCAATCTCACGAACAGTTTATGTAACTGGCAAACTGATGTTCAGAGCAATGGATATTCTTGCTTTGGTTATATATCAGTAGTTTCTAAAGCCAAGTTCAAGTCGGTTCAAGTCAGTATATGAAGTAACGTAATCTATTGTTGGTTTACATCTAGAGTGTTGGGGGAAAATACTCGAGCGACTTTCCGGCTTGGAAAAGGTACCTGCCAACCACGAGAAATATCGAGTCAGGCGACAAGTAATATTCACTGTGTTGGAACGCCCATTGCCACTGAAGTGTCAAGTCAAAGAATCCAAGAATAGCAGTGGGCCAGTGGCTGCAGAATGCTTATAAAGTATGTTGCTGGATTTGATGAGAGGAATTAATAGAGCATACCAATCATCAACTTTCTGTAAAGCTTAGGTGCATTGAACGTTTTTGTTCAATGAGATTAATAATCCAGTTGTGTGGCTAAAAGTATCTTTAGCTTACATTGCACGATATATTTATATTGTTGGTCAGCAAACTTATTTGCATTGCCCATTTTTCAAATTGCCACCCGATCAGCTTTTTAGGCGCGATCATTGTTGTTAGTTTTGAGCACAACTGTGGCTTCCACGTAGCGAGGAGACGCGTTTTTGGTTATAAATACCGGCTTACCCGCGAATACTTTATCATAAAGAGAACAGCAATTATCATTAAATCAACTGCTATCCCAAATACTCACTACTCACAAACAAATCTATAACGAAACCAATCATGTCTGTCAAATCGATCATCGTCGTCGCTCTTCTCGCATTGAGCTCAGCTTCCGCATTGCCTCAA